>VWZX01004013.1:0-194214 GCA_013399015.1 Galbula dea | reverse complement strand
AGTTAACATATATAACCTGAATCTGACATGAAATGATAGTTAAAATTAATGAGTTTTGAGGACATAGTAGGTAGTTGTTTGTTTGGCTTTGTGGGGTTTTTTTATCCCCTTTAAGGTAAGCTTGCAATGATAAGTCACTCTGCTTTTTTTGATGCAGTTAACTTTTTATTCTGTTTAAGGAATTGTGTTTATATTTTGGTTTTTTAATAACATCCTTCCTTTTTCATAGTGCCAAAGGATCCTAACCCTCAGTGGAGGCGAGTAGCATGGAGCCATGATTGTACACTACTTGCTTATGCTGAAAGCACTGGAACAGTGAGAGTATTTGACCTCATGGGTAGTGAGCTTTTGGTCATTTCACCCGTAAGTCCTCTTAGATTAAATATGAATATAGTAGAATTTTTGGTAAGGATAATGGGTAATTTACACCCTTCAGCCTTTTTTTAATCATTATATACTTTAGTATTCATACTGTAGGACTTTATACTATGCCTGAATGTACTGTGGAAACATAATATCATGGATATATTACAGTTAAACTTAAGTAGCAGTACTTGAAAAGCATATCCTTTGTGCTGTGTATCTAGTCAGAATCTTTCTTTTCTTTTTACTAGAACTGTGGTAGATCTGCAGGTACCCCAGGTTGTGAAAGTGTAGAATCACCTTATTAGTATGTGTGCAAATAATGACAACTTGTAATAATAGGTTACAAATCTGCAGTTTATATGCAGTCACTTGTAAGTCAAGAAGTACTGCTGATAGAGCAACAGGATGACTTTTTCCTTGGTACGAGAATAGATGATTACAGTTGGCTTGTTCCACACAATATATTTTGTGTATTCAAAGGTGATGTTAAACCAATTTGTGAAGGTGGCTCAAGTGTATTTCCTCAGTGGATTATCTTGGCAGACTTTATAGTAATACTACCTCTTCAAAATCAAGATAAAATCATTACTAATTAGTTACTAATTGTTACTAATGCACACGATGAAACTGTATATTTTAATACATATGCAATATAGTAAACTTAAATTCCTAATTCTTAAGTATTGGAGGCATTTTGTGGTGTATGGGTTGGTTTTTTTGTGTGTTTTTTTTTTTTTTTTTTTAAACTCCTTTCTCTCTCAATGTCTGTATTTCTGGGTGAAGACAGCAAGTTTTCCAGGAGATCTCAGTTATGCTATTGCTGGATTGATCTTTCTAGAATACAAAGCAAGTGCCCAATGGTCAGCTGAGCTACTTGTTGTTAATTATCGTGGAGAACTTAGAAGTTATCTTGTAAGGTAAGCATAAATTTTGACTTACTTTGAGAAGACACAGTGAACTCCAAAGGAATTCTTTCTACTCATTAAAGAAAATAAATCAGAAATAATATATGTATTTTTTTCCCCACTACTTAGTGTTGGAACCAATCAAAGCTTTCAAGAAAGTCATAGTTTCAGCTTTAGCAGTCATTATGCCCATGGAATAACTACTGTCATTTATCATCCTGGTCATAGGTAAGTGTTCTGTTTGCTACCTGCCAGTAGTATGGAAGTGATGAACAAAAGTGGCAAAATAAACACTCAAGTGTTTTGTATAAGGAGTTGGAGAAAAAAAGAATTTTATTTTCATATCTGTATTTAATGAATCAATAATAAATCCTGTGATTCTGTGATCTTGTGGTGCCTGTGAAAGAAGCCCCAGTTGGTGATCTCGCTTTACTAACGGAATAGTGAAAATCAAGCTCTGTGCTTTACTGTTTGAGTACTTTGCATAAACAGCGTTTTTTTAGAATGGCAGGAGTAGCTTCAAAAGACATTTCTGAATTTGGTGAGAGTAAAGGCTGATGTGTGGTGTTTTTGGTGTTTTTTTTTTTCCTGTCTGGATTTCATTTTTGGACTTGTTGGCCAACCTGCTTTCTCCAGTGTTCTGACTGGAGCTGCCAGGCATTGATGTTTGGACTTGTCTTGTGATGTTTTCTCTGTTAGTAACATGTTGGGTACAGATACTAGACTACTGACGGACAGATGGACTAATTGGCTGCCTATTCTTGATCTAGATGTAGTTGTAATAGGTCCTGGTTAGCCAATTACTTGTGTTAAAAAAATATGTCTGCCTTTTCAGTATCTACTTGTTATACAGTGAGATAAACTCAGAGACTTAATACTCTATTTCCCTTCAGTTATAGGAAATAAACTTCCTTCTAGATATTTTTTTTTTCTATTAGATCTACTAGGATTGGATTTGTCAGCATAGTATGTTATATCACTATTTTTTAAAATGGAAATAGGGATAGACTATGGAATACTAGAAGAAACTCATTGTTTAAAAACTTGTTCTTCATTGTTAAATGGACCTATCCTGTCTATCTTAGGAAAAAATGGTTATTAAGGAGAAGTGATGTTCTGAGTATGATTTCTTCTTTCTAACTAGTTTATATCTAATAATTCCACATAATTAATAGTCAGTATATTAAATCTAGAGTTTTGAGATGTGGGTTTATGGAGCTTTGATAGCACTTCTGACAAGACAGCAGAGCCTACTCATCTTTCCTTTGAGTAGACCAGGGTCACTGATACTTGTCATTTGTTTCCAAAATTCTCTTGTGCTCCTAATATTAAGAAGTTAATTGTAACAGTAAGTGTTGCAAAGAATATTGGTTAAATATTAAAAGTATGGTCAAATAATCATTCTAATAATTATAATAGATGGATAGGCAACTTGATCTAGTGGGAGGTGTCCCTGCCAGGCAGAAGGTTGGAACTAGATGATCTTTAAGGTCCCTTCCAACTCTGACAATTCTATGATTCTATGATATGCTTGCTTTTCATTTTTGGTTCTTTTCTGAGTAAATGATGTCAGAAGAGTGAAACTGTTATAATGGATGAACCCATTAACAAGAAAATACATAGAAAATCAGCTGACATAGTTGTCAGCCAAATAATATGGGCATTGCTTTGTTTGTGCAAATTCTTAACCTCTTTCCACAGAGGTTTAAACAGGGAGGGGAAGGCAAAAACTTAAAATTTTGTTTCCTTCTTTCCTTCAATTTCCAAAAGAAGCAATAGCTTTTATTTTCCTACTATTCTTAAATGATCTTAGGTTAATGTTTTTAAAATTTGTTATTAGTGTGAAATAAGAGCAGGAGACAATGGTGGTTTTGTGCTTAGAACAGTTTATTCAGTATATTAATAATTCAGTGTATCTTTTTATGGGAGATTGGCTTATTTTTTGTGGTGTTGTCTGTATTTTGTGTTTTCTGGGGAGAGAAATGCCTTTTCTTTACATGAAAAAGTGTGGCTATGTCTGCTGCTGAAGTGATACATTTATGTAATGTGTGTGGCAGACACATTCAGCAGTTAGGGTTTTTTATCAGGAAGTAATATGATTTATTCAAGGAAAATAGTCAGGGTCCTCTGTGGTACAGTCTCTCCTGCTGTGTGCAACCAGTTGACTTGCTTTGTAAAGTGGAAAAATTGATACTTGAAAGAATGCACAATTGGATTGAATGATAGCAAGTAGAAAGAACCAATGTTTTGCTCCTCATGTAGGCAAATCTTTTTTTCTTCTCTTTTGAATTTACTCTGTGGCAGGAAACTTTAACATTAGATAACTCTAAATTCATGAGCAGAATATCTTGCTGAAAGTGTCTTTTTATCCACAAATCCCCAGAAGGAGTTGAAGGGAGGCAGTTTTCTTAGATTGTCTGTTGAAGAAAGTTGTAGACACAGATGAACTCTTCCAAGTTTTTGTTTTCACTAATGTGAACTTTGATCACTTGACTAATTTGAACTTGTTACTCAATGCTTGTTGAGGGTGGAGGCTGGGCCAACCACCAACCCAATGACAGATGCTTCCTTTTTTCCCCTTTTCTCCCCCCACGAGAAGGGGAAGGGGATAAGAGAGAGACAGAGACTTGTGGATTGGAAAATAAAACTCAAACTACTTCAATAATATACTGGGATGAAAAATTGTTAGCATGGTATCTTCTTCAGACTGAGACTAACTTTAAAAAACTAAAGAGGAAAAATCCTCTCCTATCCCTGCTCTCAGCCTACCTGTCAACTTGTTATTTTGTAGTCATCTCCTGTCTAGTCCTGAAAAAATAATTGGTAAACAAGACCAGGTCTTTGCTGGGCTCTCAGGAGTGCCTTTCACTTTCTTTTGATGCCAGTTGTGTTATTCATCATAGTAGTTTCTGCCCCTGCTGTTGCATTTTGCTCACTGAAAAGCTTTTTAAAATTTTAAGTGTCTGCTGCCATGATGAATTTCTCTGCGGTCCTGGGAAAAGGCTTTTTTGTCTTGAGTTTGTGTTTGGTCTGTGTCTAAGCTGATAGGACATCTTCATTCCAGCTGTCACTCAGTTTCATTTGTTCTAAAAGGTACTGAAATGTAAATATGTTGCATTGTATGTGACAGGTTTTCCAAAATTTTTTAAAATATTTTGAGAAGATTTATCTTGGTGAAGTTTTTGGGAGCTTGTTCAGCCACTTTTGAAGCTTCTACTGTCACTGTTATTGACAATTCTTCTTGTGGTCTTGGTGCCACTTTTGTCTCTTAGTCAACTCTGCACAGTGTGGTCAGTTGTAATTGAGTTCCTGTCACTGCTACTGTTGAACTTTTTAGTTCAGTGGCATGTTGTAATGAAGCTTATGGAAGAATTTAGATGCCTATGGAGGGACAAGACTGTAGATAAATTAATTTTCTGGAAGATTATACTTGCTGTCTCTTATTAGGTATTGACAACTGTTGTGGTGATTTCATGAAATTCTTGTTTCCTGATTCTTAATGTTGTGGGTTTTGGTTTGTTTTTGTTTTTTTTTTTTTTTTTTTTTTTTTTTTCTTTTTTTTTTTTTTAAAAGCCTTTCCTCATGGTCATGCTGTGAAAGACACATGTGAAACTTGCTTTCTGTGCTTAAAAAATAGTTAGGAAATTCATTACTTCATAGGTAATGATGGCCTTTGCCAAAATCTTTCAGACTTTTAAGATATGATCGTGTTCACTGGTATTAGAATGTGCTCAGATTTGAGTACCCTAATGTGCTCATTTTTCATTAGCTAAAATGAACATAAACTGCATCATGTTCAACAGGGCAGATAAGCATAGAATCATTGGATTGTCAGAGTTGGAAGGAGCCTTAAAGATCATCTAGTTCAAACTCCCCTGCCTGGGCAGGGACACCTCCCACTAGAGCAGGTTGCCCAGAGCCCCATCCATTTTACTCTCAAACCTGTTTGAGCTGTGACATAGTTTCATGTGGCATGCTGTGTCTCTGTTGAAAGTTCCTTTGGTCAGTAGAGGCATGTGCTGCAAGATATTGAAAACTGGCTACCTCCTTGTTTGTAGGTGAAGTTCCTCAGAACTATGTAGCATATCTAAAAGATGGGTTTTGTACAGGTTGGGAGCAGCTCTTATGTTCTTTGATAAGTGGCAGTGTGTCATGCTTCTCCAATAGAACGATCATTGGCAGAGGGAAGCTGCAGAATGGAAATGTCAGGGTGAAGGAAAAAATATGCAGAAGGGAAACAAACAAATGGATTAAGTGTATGACATTTAATCTTTGATTTTTTTTTTTTCCTCTTGCCAAGTGCACTTTTCAGCAGTAATCAGCAAAACTATTAAAATATTTTGTGTAGTTCTGAGAACTGTGGTGTTTATGCGTGGCTATACCTCATGTGGTATTGTTTTCTGTGTTCCTGGAGGATGGGTGGTAGTCTTCTCCAGGCATTCCTAGGTTAAAGTCATTTTCTTCATGAAAGAATAACAGACTGTCCAAATAGTTTTTAGTATTTGCTAATGTCCCAAAGTTGAATGAAATCAAGTTTGCTATGTTGTCCTGCTCAGTTGCCTGAGAATGGCATTGCTTAAACATTCTGATTTTCAATCCATTCTATTAATCTTTTTAAATCAACCTCTGTAGTCTTTAAGAGTCCTGATCATCATTCTCAGATTGAGTTTGTACTTGGTATGACTTGCAGACCAAAGTACTCTTACTAGTATTTTGGGTTAAAGTGGTGTCTTGGTAAGTTTCTCTGAGTTCGTGTCCAAATAGTTACTTAAGAATTGTGTGAATGAACGAACAACCAGTATCAAACCCAAACAGTTGATGTTGCCTGGAAACTGTTACAATGTAACATAACTTGGGTTCATTTAAGAGGTGAAGCTTACATTTTCTAAGGTTAAACAGCATCTCTTTAAAAGGAAAACAATTACTCTGTCTGTTCTGTGCTTTACTTTCTGATCATATGGACAAGGCAGTGGTCACTGACCTATTTTCCTATTAATTATGGTGGTAGACTGAGAGTCTGCTATTGCTGCTTTTGAGGAAAATGGAGGAAGTTATTTCTGTCTTCCTTTCTTAGGCAACTTTTTACATCACAGAATAGGTAAAACTCTGAAGAATCTTAACAGGCTGTAAGCATCCATGGTATAAGTCATCTTGTTGTACCTTTTTGAATAGCATGACACCTGGGAATGTTAGTTTTACTGACTTCTTAAAGAGGTCTTTTTCTTCCATTTGACTTTTAGAGGAAATGTTTTGGAATGCACTCAGGTCACAGCTGAGCGCTATATGAGTGTCAGCCACTAGGTGGTAGAGCATTTCAAGAGCAATGCAGACTTAGAAAATTGATAATGTCCTCGGGCTGAACTTCTGGCTTTTTCAATCTGTCCCTGTTTTGCAGATACTTTTTGATGTGTTGTTCACTAAACTGAAGTTTCCCAACAGATACCTGTGGTCAAAATAATAATCACTTAAGTATAAAGCTAGTTGTTAATAAGGTAAAAGGGCTTCAAGGGAAAATATTTTGATACATTTTAGTGGAAAACAGGTAATCATCAGTAATTATAAGAGTTGCCTCAAAGTTCTTAAAATATCGTCTAATTATGTAATGAAATTATTGCATGCACATTTATAATTAGTAGAGTGGCTTTAGAAAACAAAATTGAAAAAGCCTTGATGTGTTTGGTTCCTCAGTAAAATAGAGGTAGCTTTTGTGCCATGTCTGGGCACATCAAAACCTAGGGCTTAACCCAAATAACCGGATGTTTTGCAAAGCTTAAGCTGTAATTGCTGTCATTCTTTGAGGGTAGGGGAGAAACTCAGATTTGTAGCCAGGCTTATTTTATTTTAGATGTTGGGAATAATGGCTTATTTGGAAATCTGATGATGAGAATGGGTAGGGTTAAATGCCACAAATAATAAGTGCTAGGTAATATTTAAGTCTCTCTAAACTAAACTTCAGGGTGTTTATTTACAGACAAAGCTTATTGGGGCTATTAGGTAGGCTATTAGGTAGTCTTTCTGTTACTGCAAGCAAACTGCTATAATTCTGACTTAAGACAATGAAAAGAAGTTATTATGTGGCAGTATATGAAACCATATTATGCCTTTATATATTTTACAGACTTCTCCTTGTGGGAGGCTGTGAAACAGATGAAGATGGAGTATCTAAAGCAACTGGTTGTGGGATATCTGCTTGGAGAGTTCTGTCAGGCTCTCCACATTATAGACAAGTCACTAGTTATGAAGATGACTTTAAAACAGTAAGTATGTTTCCTGATTTTACTGGATGAATATTAACAGTGGCAGAATTATCTAACTGGAAATTAGATAGCTGGAAATTAGGGGAGGCCTCATTGCTCTCTTCAGCTACCTGAAAGGATGTAGTAGGGAGGTGGGTGTTGGCCTCTTCTCCCTTGTGACTAGTGACAGGACTAGAGGGAATGGGCTTAAGTTGTGCCAGGGTAGGTTTAGATTAGGTATTAGGAAGAACTTCTTTACTGCAAGAGTGGTGAGGTATTGGAATAGGCTGCCCAGGGAGGTGGTGGAGTCACCATCCCTAGAGGTTTTTAAGAAGAGGATAGATGTGTTTCTTCAGGGGATGATTTAGGGGTAAGAGTAGTGTAGGGCTATCGGTTGGACTAGATGCTCTTGAGGGTCCTTTCCAACCGTAATGATTCTGTGATTCTGTGTGTGTGACTTGACTTGTGCATGTGGTGCATAAAGCAATATATGAGGTTGTCTTTCATTGTGTGGTGTGTTTCTCTTCTTACAGGCACAGAGAAGAGGATTATTAAGGATTATGAATTTAAGACTTTACAGCAGGCGGGGAACAGAACAGGTATTAACCTCTAGATCTACCTCAGAAATGTATTTTACTACTGTAGCTGTCATTAATGGCTACCTGAGAGACTGATTGAAAGCAGTTTTTGATTAATGCTGCTTAAGAATTAACATTTCTGTGAAACCTATCAAAAATAGTGTTAAATGGGAGTAGTTTGGTATTTTATTTGGCTTTTTTAAAAATCTAATTAGTTCATCTACTCTGAAGAGATAAATAAGAGGAACAAAGCCTAGCCTTCTTTACTACCCCACTCCCACTAGGAAACAACCAAAAACCTCTCACCTTAGAGCATCAAATTTTCATAAAATGTGGGGTAGAAAAAAATAATTGATTTCAAATAGGGCAGACACAAACAGTTTATTTTTAGGCTTTTGTGAGATACTATGGAAACATTTTGCTAAGTAGCTTCAAAGGTTTATTACAGGTCAGACCTCTACTACGAGGGCTCATGCAAATCTAATGAAACTGCTGATTAGAATCAACTTGTTCTTAACAAACCCTGAGTATCAGTTTTGTATTCTCTCCCCTGAATGAGTGTTATTAAGTGTCATGCTGTGGTGTAGGTGTGTGCCTTCTGTATTTCTTAAGGCTTTGCACAGTGCTTATGGCTTTTTTCTGCATGCCTCAGGAGCTACCCATGCAGCACTGCACCACGTTCTTCTGTCTCTTGTCTCCTACTTGCATGTAGCCTTGGTTTGGTTTTTTTTTAATCCCTGTTACCATCCTCATAAAAATTTTGCTTTACAAGGAAAGAACAGTAAAGAGTCTGTCTACCACCCTCACTGTGTCCTCCTAAGAGGAAGAATGGCTATTCTGAAGTTATATGGACTTTGGAAATAACCTTATTAGGTTTTTGGGATGTTTAGGTGACTAGTTAAAAGAAGAAATTGCATGCTTGAGTGGAAAAGGAAATCAAATCTTTCTGAATCTCTCTCAAGGGTTGAATTGGGTGAGATTTTTATTTCTTTAACTGAAAATATAAAAGAGAAGGCTGAAGTAAACTTTTTTTAGTGGATGCTTGGTACTGAGTGCAGCTGTACTAAGCTTCAACTTCATTGCACTTGCCAGTACTAAATTTACAAAGAAAAGCAGACACTGTTATTCATCCTTGAATGTTTTAGTCTGATTTCAGAGGTTATGGTTTAAATATGTGAGGCATAGGTTATATTCTTAATGGGAAATTGGTAACAGTGTTAAAGTATGACAGGCACAGCAGCTAGAGGATTTGTATATTAGAACTAGCTATATTGGGGTTTGATGCTTAGTACTGCTAGCTTAAGTGATACTTGGAAAATGTGAAGTGCCAACCTGCTGAGATTTTCAGTGTCTGGTGCTACAGGTCCCTTAAGTTGGGAAGCTGTTTACTGAGGCAGCATTGCCTGATTTGCCGAAGGACTGAGTAACCTCTAGATAACAGTGCTTGTGTGGTGAATTTGACTTTGGTAATGGCCAAATGACTGAGTTCTGTCATTTGGCCACTTCTCAATCCATCTCACTGTCCACACATCTGAACCACGCTTCCTAAGGTTGCCTACGAGGATGTTATGGGAGAAAGTGTCAAAAGCCTTTGCTGAAATTGAGGTAGACAACATCCACTGTTCCCTTGGCTTTTTTTTTTGTGTGGTGTGGATTTTTTTGTTTTAAATTTGCTGACATAATGTTTGGCAGGATGGAGTTTTCAAGATGAATCTTTCTCCTGATGGAGCTCTTCTGGCAGCTATTCATTTCTCAGGAAAACTGACAATATGGTCTATTCCATCTCTCAGACAACAAGGAGAATGGGACCAAACTGATCAGGTAAGAAAGATGCAGTTGTTTAGAGACTTGCAGTATGTATGTTAAATCTCTGGAGATGTTTTCCTAGGAGATGAGAGTGGTTCAGATAACTGTGCTTCAGCTACATACTCTCTTTCCAGTCAACTATGTGTTTTTCAACAGCCCTAGATTTAGTTACAATAACATTTCATATTTTAACCATAAGCTTTAAACTTTAAAAACTAAGAAGGACTTAAGTTGTGTTGTGGTGAATCTTTCATGAGACGTTTGGGTACCAAGTGGCTAACACTGATAGAGGTAGATCAAAATGTTATTTTCAAATCTAAGTGGAGGCCTACATGTGTAACTCTGCATGGTTGAAATCAAATTTTGCTGAATGTCTAATGTGTTACCTATTCCTTCTTCAAAATTTACCTTATCTTATGCCAGGTAATTCTCCAGAGGAGATTGTTAATCAGGAAGTCACAGGCTTTCTGCAGGAACTGTTTTCAAAACTAAGTAGGAGAGCTTAATTTAGGAATTGCCCAGACACTGTTAAAGCTTTGTGACTGTTGTGAATTTAAATACTGGGAATTGAAAACTAGTTAATTTTCAAAGAATCCCAAATAACTAATAACTCCTTGGGTAGAGAGAATGCTATTTTAATGAGGAAAAAATATCTGCATTTTGAAAAGTGACAAATCTGAAATGGTGCACACTAGTACATACAATACTCTGGTTTTACTGCCATTAATTACTTGACTAATAGGTATGAAAAGGCTTTTTGCTTGAAGTACTTTGAGTTATGTTTGAAACCTATGAGACATGAACCAACATCAAGTCCAAACAGGGTAACTATTCAACTGAGATCTTTGGTCACTAGATGCATGTAGCACAAATTACCAGCAATATTTCCTACACAGTATTGATCTCAGATGTTGTTGTTATACACAAGTGTGTTTCTTATTGGAAAATTATTGTAGAACAAAACATTTGCTACTTAGTAGTAAGCAATTGTGGTTTAGTGCATATGCTGATTAATAAATCCATATGTTATCATTAAATATTTTCATTTTCTGATTCTTCTCTGTAATTCTTTTTGCAGAGTAAATCTTTGCACAGTTTAATGACTCCTTTAGGAATTCCAA
This sequence comes from Galbula dea, assembly GCA_013399015.1. Classification (NCBI taxonomy): domain Eukaryota; kingdom Metazoa; phylum Chordata; class Aves; order Piciformes; family Galbulidae; genus Galbula; species Galbula dea. The sequence goes on along the minus strand of VWZX01004013.1, from coordinate 183,202 downwards.
CACACAAATATTTCTTCCAGTTTTTGTAGACTGCTTTAAATTCTCCAAGTTTGTGTATTCATGTGAAACACAGCTTTTTCACACGCTGTATTGAATTTCTCTGGGTCTGGTTAGGATGGAGTTTTTCTTCACAGCAGCCTGTATGGTGCTAGGTTTTGGATTCATGGCCAAAACAGTGTTGATTACACACCAGTGTTTTAGGTGTTGCTCAATAGTGCTTACACAGCTTTAAGGACTTCTCTGTTTCTCACTGTTGTCCCCCAATGAGTAGTTTGTGGTGTGCAACAACCTGGGAAGGGGACACAGCCTGACAGCTGACCCCAACTGACAGAATGGATATGCCATGCCATATAACATCATGATTGGCAATAAAAACAGAGCAGAAGATGGTTTTGGGTAGGTGGCCATATCTCAAACACTAGGTGGGTATCAGTCTGCTAGTGGGAGATGATGAATGATTGCACTTGAGTCACTTGGTTTTACTTTTTTAATGGCTTTCTTTTGCTTATTAAACTGCCAATGTCTTGACCCACAGTTGTTCTTGCTTTTGCTCTCCCTGTGCTGTTCCACTGGGGAGGGAAGTAAGCAAGCAGCTCACTAGTGATGCATATCTGTTGGCTGGTGTCAACCCAGCACAGAAATGTAGTTCTGAGCTTATTTAGGAAAATACTCTTAAACAAACAAATTCTGCTTCAGTGTTGGCAAAAGTCTTGAGTGTGTATGTAGATCTGCATATCTATCTGGTTTTAATGTACACTTCAGATTTTTGTGAGAATACAAATTTTAGTCAAGGGTGCTTTGAGTCAATTATTTTTCCTTTGTTTTTAATGATGTGTTCTGAAACAATTTTCAGTACTTTAGTAATATAAAGGACTATTCAGTATTTGACTGTTTTCAGAATGACTTTTTCTGTAGGTGAAACTAATGTAAAAGCATAATGGATATTTCCAAAGTGTGTGATTCCTACTTGTCACTCAAACATAGTTGTTAAATTAACTTTAAGTGGCCTCATGTTTGCTTTTTATTAGCAGACTCTTTCTACTAAAAAATAAAACCTGAAAATCAGCTTCTGCTTGACCCAAACCTGCTTCAGTTGTCTGATCTCTATAATCTGGCTATAATTCCATTGCACTGCAGTTAGCAGCAGGATTACTGTCATCTATGTGTGGTTCCCATGTATTCTGATATTACTGAATACAGCAGAGTGACAGCTTACTAAATATAAATGTTGCAGTACATCCTTAAATAATGCTGATTCTGTTGCTGCACTAGTCTTGAAAGGGGTTTTATCATTATGAAAATAACAAGAGTGAATACTTAACAGCACTGTATTAGGCTGCTGCTCAGGAACACTACACAGAGCAAAGAGGAGGACTAGTTTGGAGGTTCTTCTTTTGTGGCCTTGCAGTCCTATGTATAGACATGAAAAGCAAACAACTTCCAATAGTTGGAGAGCTTTTATTTCAGAAATCTTTTGGATTAATGTTTAATGCTGACTAGGCCAGGTCTGATAGTACTCTTGTTTTCTAATACAGTGTTTTGGGGATCCAGAAGTCTATTTTGCTATGACTTGTTTTATATGATTTATCTGGAGAAAAGTACAGTACCACTACAGCAGCTGTACACTTTATGTTTAGAAAAGTTTTACTTTAAGGGGAGCATTTTTGTTGAAAAATGATAGGGTCATCAGTAGAGTAAATAAAGGGATTGTCTGCATTAACAAAGATTTGCTTGCATATAATCCTTTTCTTTTGTTTCACACTTATTTGTTTTTTAGCCAGGTTATAATGAGATCAACCCAGACTGGAGACTTTCTATTGAAAAAAGAAAGAAAATAAAAGGTAAGTGTTACAGCTAGATCACTGCTTTGTACCACTGTTTAGCTAAAAATTTTTACACAAATATAGAAAGACCTGAAATGGCTTAATTAAATCTCAGTTAGAATAGTTGCCAAAATTGTATGATTTGAATTTGTAGCATGGCATAGCTCAATGAGTGTCACAATAGGCTTTTTAAGAATCCTCTCTTAGGAACACTTTTGTAACCAGAACTGTAAATAAGATCTTTTGGTTAGTACAGCACTTCCTTTATTATTGAACGTGTGACTGATTCTGTAGAATGCTGAATATTCAACCGGTGCCTCAGCTCGGATTGAAAGCCACTACGTCATAATAGTGTAGGAGACACATTATTAGAGTTGCCACTCTAAAAGCTAAGATTATCTTTACCTTTTCTTTTTATGAATGCCTAATAAATATTGAAAGATAACTCCTGGTTTGAGCTGGAACAGAACCAGTTCTGTTCAGTGATTTTACTTTCCAGGTAAGTCTCTTCAAAGCAGCTGCACTTTCTAAAGTTAATGGGATGTTTTCACAGACAGGGGCTGCTTCTAGAAGTGATAACACTGATGTTTATAGTTACTACTACAGAATGATATGCAGAAAGGCTCTTGCCTTTACTTGCTCCTATAGAAACCAAAGTCACTGCTCATGTTGTAGGCTGTTTCAGAAGCCTTGTTCATAGTTGTCCTCAAAACCAGTGTAACCTTTTCTGATTCTCATCAGTATTATGTTTGTTGCCAAGGTGACCTGGTCAAGGATGACCTGGGAAGTATTGAAGCAGATCTTTATCAATTACCTAAATTTATCATCTTTTTTGCAAGTAAATCTGTTTACTGTGTATTTTTTTTCTAAATAATTAGAAAATAATTACATTCACAATTAAGTGATTTTTTTTTTCTCCTTAACAGCTTTATTTAATATAGAACTGATTTAGTAAAATATAGATGATCTAAAATACAAACTTAATGAACCAAGAATGCATATACGATGATAAATGCTCTTTAAGTTAGGCTACCAGATGAAGTGTCTTAGTAATTCAAGTTGCTTCTGTTCTTATCTGGTGTTTAAAGTTATCTTTCTTTGGATGGTGCATTCTTATTTATTTCTTTCTTTATTTTAGATAAAGAATCCTATTACCCACTGATAGATGTAAATTGGTGGGCAGATAATTCTGTCATCCTGGCTCGCTGCTCTGGTGCATTGACTGTGTCATCAGTCAAGACTTTAAGAAACTTGCTGGGAAAGTCGTGTGAATGGTTTGAGAGTTTTCCTCAGGTCACTTCGGCTCACGATGGAGGATTCCTAAGTCTGGAGGTGAGGAATGTGCACAGCCGGATACCTTTTTGAATGCACCAAAACAGTTTACCTTTGTATGTGTATTCTTGAAGGGTGTTGTGTGTGTGATTAAAAAAAAAAACCACCCAGCTACTACTAATAGAAAAAGTGTTTCCTTATCTCTAGGTAGGTGATTCTGGACTTACTCCAGCTTAACTGTCTTAATAGGAACTTGATTTTCAAATAACTTCTAGAGAGTAGAAGCAAAACACCTAGAAGACTGAGTCTGAATGAGAGCAGTCTTGTTTGTGTTATCAGCTTTCACTGCTTTTTATGTTAGTGCATTGGAAGGAGACTACAAGCATCCCTCCACAAGTTTGAAACAGATACCTCTTACAAAGGGTTTACATTTAAAAGAAGTGAGGAACGCATGCAGATTAAGACAAAGCCATATAAGAGAGGCATTTTTTTTGTTCATCTTTAGTAGGATTCAAGAAGGAAGTATGACATAATGAAGTAAACCAAGAATTTTTTTTGGAAACTAAGATCATCACACTTTCCTCAGGCTTACACTGAAATAGGTCCTAAACATCTTAAACAAAAGCTTTGAGTAATACCTATCAGAACTTCTCAATACATACCAAAGCTTGTATGTATGTTTTTGGAAAGGTTTGTTATTCTGGAAATAAGATACAGCCAGTGATTGGCATGTTACAGCCTAAGGATGTTGTCTGAGGTTACATTTGCATTGTACATAAAACCTTGCTTTGAACAGTGATGAGTTGAAAACAGTACTGTATGCTACAGTAAGCTTTATAATAGTGTATGAAGATGTCTCCATAGTTCTGTCATCTCTGAGTTGATGTAGGACAGTTAGTGTAATAGCAGTTTACTATTAAGAAGCCCTCACTCTTGCTGTAGTAGGTAAGGAATGAAGCCTCAGATCTAGGAGACAGACACAGCCACGGTTTGTGGAGCATGTTAAGCAAGCTGAGAAACAGAATTTAAAGGAGAAGGGGGGGAAGGATGTTGAGTCTGAAATTGGAGGAACTGGAAGTGGACATGTACTCAGTTCTCATCAAATTAGTTGATGTGAATTAGGTGGGTGCTTCATATTTGTGTTTTCTGTGCAGTGTGAGATAAAACTTCTTCCAAAAAGATTACGCTTGGAGAGCAGACCTGGCGATGAGTATGAAGGAGAAGATGAGTCTGATTCAGACGATGAAACTTCTGCTAAGGACAGATACTTCAGCTACCTAAAGCAAGGCCTGTACTTTGTGACAGAAATGGAAAGATTTGCTCCTCCACGGAAACGCCCACGTACTATTACAAAGAATTACCGTCTTGTGAGTCTGAGATCCACAACTCCAGAGGAGCTGTACCAGAGAAAAGTAAGCATAGAAGGAAAGGTCCTGTCTTCCTTATTTAGAAACAACCTTTTATTTCTCTTAATTTTTGCTGTATTAACAGAAGGAATTAGACACATATTTCTAAGGGTCTCTGTTGACAGTGTTCTGTTTGACATCACTGAAGAGATCCTTGCTCAAAAGCAGCATTATAATAATTCAGATGAGATGATGTTTGGAGGCCACTGGGGAGACACTGCATTGTTAGCTTGGCCAGGCTTGGAAGCATACTCATGCCAGTGTTTGCAAATAATGTAAGACGTGGCAAATATGGAGTGAAATTTAGTTTAGCTTGTTATTGGGTAGGGAATGGATTAACTTCTACTTTAATATGAATGTAATTTACTTGCATGTTTTTTCAGGCGTACATAGATATTTGGCCTGGGACTCCCTCTTCACAAACAGATACTTCCCTCATTTTTAAGACTACTGTAGGCTGTACTTTGTCTAGGCCATATCAATTGTTTAGATGGTAAACCAGCTGACTCTACAGTTGTTTCCAGGGAGTGCTGTTGTCATACTGGTTATCTAAATAACTTCTTCCTTTTTCTTGAGGAAAAAAATCTCTAACTTTCTTGAGGTGTCCATCAGATCTAAGTCTGGCTGATCTGTATCTTGAGACATTCCTACCTGCTTAAGCCTACCCACAGTAATTATCCCTCTACCTGTTTCTGACACACAGAATTAATAATTGCTTCTTTAGTATGGAAATCATGACTTTCATGTGTTTGCATTTTAGATCGATAATGAAGAATATGGAGAAGCTTTGTCTTTGGCTCAAGCATATGGCCTTGATTCTGATCTTGTCTATCAAAGGCAGTGGAGGAAGTCAGCTGTTAACGTCGCTTCAATTCAAGATTACTTGGTGGGTTTGTTTTTTGTGACTTTCAGGCTTTCTTATCAGAATGGCTGTTACCTTTACAGAAATTGAGTTCTCATTTGTGTCCTAATTTGTGCAACATACATTGGAAGCAATTTGGAGAGCTGTCCTGCAAATTCCATTTCTTGTCATCTGGAAGAAAGTGATCATATTAACTGAGGTCTGATTTGGAGACATTGGAAGTTAATGGAAATCTTTTCTTTCAAGTATCTTCTAATTCCTGGTAATAGCAGCTTGCTTTCTCTGGTGTAATCTCACTCCACCATGCAGCAGTAGATTGTGGTCTGGCAAATGAATTATAATAATTGGAAATACAAAGCATTTAAATAGCTTCCAACTATTTCTGGAAATTAAATGGGAAGATGTTGGTATCAGTAGCTATATAGCAATGCTTGAGTAACAACATTTACAGTGAACTCTGCTACCTTCAACTTGAGCTTTTTCAGTGGAATCCAAGGTGGGTATTTTTTGGCTTGAAGAAAGACTTCAATCTTGTCTGTCTTGTGTTGTCAAAGCTGTGCACCCTAATGTTGCTATAGGTTCAAATCCTCTACAAGATCAAGAGAAACATCATGTAACTAATTTTCAAGTCAGATATTAACTGAATGTCAAAATATGATTTTACAAGTAGCCATCGTGTCTGTGTGCTATGTAATCTCAAATGATGATCAGCAAATAAGGCTGGTAACATTTGACCCTGGTGTGTCTTTTCTGTCACAGAATCCTATTGACTTGTGAAGAGGTTGATACTGAAAATTGCTCCTGTGCTACAGTGGAATATGCTTGGTTTATAAAGACTTAATTTTAGCCCTAAACTATAACATTTTATGGAGCGTAAGGAGGAGTGATACTATTTAGGGAATAAGAATAATAACTTCTGTTTCAATTGTGAAAGTTCTAAATCATTGGGCATTTCTGTGCCCCTTTTCTGCCACATGTACTCTGAGGGAACTGTCTTTTGCATTCTCACGTCTTTTGTTGGTTCCCATTGTCAGTCACCAGATTAACTCAGTGTTTTCTTAAGTGGAAGAAATACATGAGGAGATTATATCTCTGGTTTTATTGCTTTGGATTGAAGTGTGTAATATGTTTCTGTGCTCTTTTTCTTGGACAGAGCAAAATTAAGAAGCGTGCATGGGTTCTTCATGAGTGCCTGGAAAGAGTTCCAGAGAATGTGGATGCTGCTAAGAAGCTGCTTCAGTATGGCTTGAAAGGCACAGACTTGGAGGCTCTCGTGGCCATAGGAAAAGGAGAAGATGGTGGCAGGTTTGGGAACAGTACCTTTTTTTTTTCTTTTTGAAGAATGAAGTCTTTTCTAATAATTTGATTAAATGTTTTTATCAACTGCTAATGAAAATGTTAAGATGCTTTTGCAAGACATAAAGAAAGGTAATGCTTTGAACTGAGCTATTCTAAGGATGTCCACAAGGTTTGTAGTCTCATTTTACCTTTGTATAAAGTAAAATAACAGTTCATTTGTACTGAGTTTTCCCCTCTTGTCTGGATGCCTCTTATTTTATTCATCATAGAGAACTGTAGATATTATTATTTTTCTAAGAAAATTTATCTTGTCCCTTCTGGAAGGTGCAACTACCCCTGTAGTGTTGTTTTTTTTCATGTGTCTTAATTGTTGCAATGATCTGTTGTTCAAGTGGCAAAAAACCAAAACACAGGTGGTCAGTGGGAAAACCCATGCAAAGATGATTCTCTTCAGTATTCAGTTCCTGGTGGTTGGAATAGAAGAGGCTTTCTTTGTGCAGTCATCTGTTACTGTTGTATACGGTAGAGCTGCTGGCAATCCCAGTGCTACATGTGGAATTTAGAAACAAAATTTTATCAACCATGATAGCTGTGTGATTTGTTTTTTTTTCATTTGTTTTAGGGAATGGGTAGAAATGAGATGATGCCTCTTGTTGACTTCTGCTAAATGCCTGCTGCTTTGTAACAGCAAAGCTCAGTGTTACCTTTTTCTAGAATAGTTTAGATTTTTAGTCAAGATATAAACAGAAAGCTGTGTTAGCATGTTTATTCAAAATTAGTTCATAATTTCTTTGGTTATTTGTTTTTTTAATCAACATTGGTTACATTGTTGGTTTTTTCTGTCAGATTTATCTTGCCAGGGGAGGTGGATATTGAAATTCCCTATGAAGACTTTTTGTCGTCAGATGAAGAAATGGATACTAAAAAGGAAAAAGAGTCCAAGAAGCATCAAGAACTACTATTATCAGTAAACTTCTCAAAGTAAGTTTCATTGTAAATACACTGTTGCAAGAAAATAATTACTCTCATTTATTATAATATATTAATATATATTATTTATATATTATATTTGAGGATATCAGGTAGTGATAGGACTAGGGGGAATGGATATAAACTAGAGAAGGGTAGATTTAGATTGGATATTAGGAGGAAGTTTTTAACTGTTAGGGTGATGAGACACTGGAACAGGTTACCTAGAGAGGTTGTGGAAGCCCCATCCCTGGAAGCTTTTAAGGCAAGGCTGGATGGGGCTCTGGACAGCCTAATCTAGAGGAAGTTGTCCCTGCCAGGCAGGGGGGTTGGAACTAGATGATCTTTGAGGTCCCTTCCAACTCTGACAACCCTATAATTCTACATGTTATTCCTGATACAAAAGTGGTTTAAATTTTGATTGGCATTATGTTATGTCAGAGTTCTTGGTTTACTTAATTTCTTGATGTATTCCAGTGCACAAAGTCATTAAAAGGTGTAACTGTTGCCTTTGTGTGCACATGATATATAATAGCAATTGCAAGCATGAAACTTCTTGTTTTGAACACAGGCTGACACTGGAGCAAAAAGAGCTCTGCCGTAGCAGGCTGAAGCTGTTAAGTTACCTTGATCGCCTTGGGACCTATGAGGTGAGAAAACGTGGTGACTGGCTCTGATACTTTTCAGTTCGCATTACTTAGATATTCCTGTAATTTTTTGGTCACATCATTATATATATTTTATTTTATTTATTCTAATGTTAATGTTTGTAGTCTTTGTAAAAGGCTACAGTTTCTCACTTGAGGAAAAGTAAGCTGTCTTCTGTTCAAGGCACTGTTTCTCCTGCTTTACTGCTGCAAAAGGACAGCTTCTAGCATTGAGAAGTATAGTTTGGCAGTAGGCTGCTTTGAACATGCTGTGTCTGCAGGGTATTAAGTTGTGCAGCAGTGTGGGATGTAGAGATGGTGCAGGATTACTGTGCTCTGTAGGTCTAATTAGGAAGTTTTAGATTCTCTAATGAATTACTTTACCAAAGTGAAAGGTTTTGGAATGTGAAACTGTATTTTGCTTCATTTTTTAAAAAATTTTTGCTTCCCAGGTGGCACTAGTCACATAATACCTTCACCACATCCCATTGTAACTAATGTTGTCTGAACCGTAATTACAACGAGGCAGACAATTGTCTTAGCTTATCAATAAATGATATATGTTTTCTTCAAACTGAAGCAACAAATAAAAACCAACATGCTTTTCCACGTGTATCTCACATTTATGCATCCTAAGGTAAAGAAACACAGGCTTTTGTAAATCTTGTGTAAAACCCAATCTTTTATAAGTCTGTGTTTTGTGGTTTATTTTGGTTTATTTTAAAGGAAATCCTGGGAGGGCCTGATGCAGCTGAACAGCACTATGATGGTGAATTCTTCAAGAAGTTCAGAAATCAGAATATTGTACTTTCAGCAAGGACTTATGCTCGGGTATTAATGTTTATTTTGCTAGAAAGTAGTTTTGATTTGGTATTGCTATTTGCACTTGAATGCATTGCCCTCCCACCCCACTTTGAACTTGGTTGAATCTCAATGGGAACTTAAGAAGTGGAGGTTTGTTTTTTTTTTTATTGCAAGTACATAAATATAATAACCCTGAGCTAATTTTCCTTATTGCTAAAGCAGATTTTAAAGTTAAATACTTCTTGCATGACCTAAGCTTACATTTATTGCTCATTTTCAGTCTAAATCAGTCTTAAGCTGGTTTTACAACTAAATATTTTGCTCTTTAGGAAAGCAATGTCAGAGCCCTGGAAATTTTGTTCACTTTCCATGGATCAGCTTTACTTCCACACAGACAGGCAATTCTCTCCAATTTTCCAGAGACTACTTCACCACATGAATATGCTTTCTTGTTGCCTGAAGCTTGGTAAGGATGCATCAATGGATATTAACAACAAACAAACAAAAATAACCCCAACAAAACCAAACTAACAAACAAAAAAACCCCTCAAACTCACAAAAAACCCAAAGCAACCAAACTAAAAAAAACCCCAACATTCTGTGATTCTGTGATGAAGAACTTTAAATCCACATTTCCTAGTGTTTCATGTCAGCATAAAATGTTATTTTACTGTCAGTTTCATACTAATTTTCCTAAGAGTTTTTCTAAACATCATAATAATGTTCTGCATATTAATTAAAATAGTTTTTTGCTTCTAGAGTGTTTCCTTCAAACACTTCAATTCTGAAATTAAGTTTTGAAGCATGTTGTTCAGTGTCTGCAAAGAATTGGAGAGATTTTGGTATTTAATATTTTACCATAGGTAGGACTTTGAAGCCTTACTTCAGAGGGTAGTTTTTTGAGTAGCTAATAGAAAATATTTTGGAAGTCTTCCAGTTTTTCACTTCAAAGTTCTAACAGCCCCATTTGTATAATTCTCTATGTAAGAGTTTTTTTATTTCATGAAATTATTCTCTTGACATTTTTACTAGCTTATAATATGTCTCACTTTTGTCCTCTCACTTTTGTCCTCTCAGAAGAAGTTTAGTCTTTATTTCATGATATCTAATACTTATCAGTACCCCTTTTATTATGTTGGTAGTATTAAGAACAGTTACTTAGTTATGATGTAAAAACACTTGTTTTATCTTTGTCTTTAAGATAACAGTTATGGCCATTGAAGAGAAACTAATGCAGTGTTTATAAGATTGGTAAAATACATCCCAGTTTTTCCTGTTTAAAAAGATTTATGGTGTGAGGAGGGAGGAATTATCTTCTAAAATGTGGTTATGATATTTTGTTGGTGTTCACAAGCAGATTCCCTTTCTGAAGGTTTTTTTCTTTTTTATTTAGTGAAAGCAATGCTTGTTTTGTGAATGCATTCTATAGGCATAAGGCAGATTTTTTTCCTTGTTACTGGCACATGGCATTTACGTTAGGATGGCATTTAGAGGCCAGTGTCACAAAAATGCTAAAGTGTTATCAGTCAAGGAAGAGTTGACATAAGAAATGGTGGGAGGAAAAGGGTAGAAGAATTTTGTTTATCTTCTGGGGCAACTTGTTGGAAAACATATACATTTCCCTCCCCATATCTACTTGTAAGAAGTCTGAAGTGGCAGATATCCTCTTGTTTCTCATTTTTGCCACGTGGTTTGCAGCTTTAGGGACCACTCTCAGAACTGTTCAGGAGGAAGTTTCTAATGTCTGAGCAGAGGATTTATGTATTCATGAGATTCTTGAAAAGTACTGTGAGTTATAGAAGCTCAACAGCTCCTGGAGTTGAGGAGGAATCTGAAAAACTGAGATGCATTGGTGGCTCTACATGCCTGTCCATGTGAATGCAAGAAAAAATTTCTAACTAGTGAGGGTGCCAGAGCACTAGAACAGACTGCCCAGAGAGGATGTGGAGTGCTGCAGGTCAAGGAGTGAGAAGATCATCTCAGCTGTTAATTTATAAGTAAGGATTATTCGTGTAGTATTGCTGTTGCCTTCATGATCAGGGTCAGGAGAAAATTAATGGAACTAGAAATAGTTTATTGCTACAGTATGCTACAGTATGCTGAAAGTTTATTGTCTTTACTTAGTACATGGTTTGTTTCTTCTGTGAATGGCAGAAACTGTATGGCTCTTCTCTACTCCCTTAGTTTATGTACTTCATAGCTGGAGATGTTTTCTTGGGTTTTATTCTGCTTAAGCAGTGGTGTTCTTCATCTGCATCTTAAACAGATTTGATTTTCTTAAATGTCCATAGAGAATGCTTCACTGTGGAAGTTTGTAGTTAGAAAACCACATTAAACTTAATTGAGAAGATAGTACAACAGGGCCTATCATGTTTCATTTCAGGACAAGGATCTGTGCTAAAATTTGAAAAACTATATATTTTTAGGCTGTGTAGATTCTTTTTTTTTTTTCCTTCCACTCATTTCAGTCTTCTGTGGCAGCTATGAAGTCAGAATACTCACTGTGAGGCAATAAAACAATCTTAAAGCATGTAGTGTATTTTTTGGTTTATTTTCTGTTAAAGGTATGATAAGAAAGACATACAAAATTTAGTAATTTCTATAAATAGATCTTTAATGGTATAGATAGAAAACGTGTTTATACAGATATCCTATTTGCAGAATTGCATTTGTAGAGCTGCATTAAGAAATTATAAAGAACTGATGCTGTAGTTAAATGATAAGAATGCTATCACATTAAAAAAAAAAAAATAAAAAAAAATTAAAAAGCATCAAGCTTCCCTTTTCTGTTTTACCAGTTACAGGAAGGGAACATTGAACATTCTTCCTTGGAATGAGCAGAAACATCGTGAAGAAGACTGGTGTGAAAAAGCAGAATGCAGGTAAGTATACAGCAAAAGCAAAAAGTTGCTCTCTATATTTATGTACTTTTAAGAAAAAGAATTTACTTACTAATTCTTAGAGTGTGGAAAATACCAAGTAAGACTCACTGCTTGCTTTTGTGCATACTAACTTGAGTTTTCAGCTTTCTTGGTGAGACTAACTAAGCCAATGCTCTTTTGTGTTACAGCACAGTGTTTGTGATTACGTGAGGGTTTACTATTGTGATCATGATGAGTAACTTCTGCAAATGCATGTGAGCAGGGGGAGGCTACTGTTGGAAATCCTGATTCATTTATTTATTATTGTCCATCCTGCTACTTGTCAGCCATAATGTTATCATAGCAGCATTAATGAATCACAAAACTGCCTTCACTGTGTGAGGAACAGATGGAAAGCAGTTTGGGTTTACCTGTGTCTTTACTAGAGAGGATTCTTTTTTCATTTTCGATGTCATGTTTGGAATCTCTTACTTGTTATTATTTTGCAGAAAAATATTAACATCATTTTCTTTCAGAAAAAAAAGTGGAAATTCTGGGAAAAGAGACTGATAAGAAAAAACTGCAAGCAAATGTATACTTAAACATATGCTTGCTGTTTGTTTTTCTTCAAGGATGATTGTTGAACCAACTTTACAAGATGAAGGCGAATTTCTGTATGAAACGCAGCCTGAGTTACTGAAGTACAGGACCACTGACCTTTCAGTAGATCTTGTTACTGATTGGTACTTGAGCAGAGCACAAGAAATTGAAAAATACTCAATGCAGGTGAGAACAGCAGTGAGGAAATGGTGATGATGACTGACTTCAACAGTCTCCTGTCTTAATGCATATTAATGGGATGATTTTCCCTCAGTATTATACACTGTGTCTCAATATTCATTATGGATTTTGAAGTATTTGAAATGAATATAGGAATGAGTAGGAAGCCAGTTGATTCCTTTTCACTTGACTTACCATAGCAGACAGTAGTACTTTGATATCCATGAAAAATGTTTACCATTACATTTTATGCTTGTAACTAAGGGAGGGAATGTTGTACACAGGGTACTAGGAAACATATTATCATCTGTCACATGATCCTGTGTCATATATATTGATATATGGCTGTCACATGTCACTGTCACCTGTGATATGCAGTAGTCATGATTGCTTCCTGGCAGGTTTATTGTATAGGTGGGACTACCATGGAGCTTTTTATTGCTTTATTTTCTTTTTTTTAGAAATATGTGAAGGCATATGTGATAAAGATAAATGTTGCAAGGATGAACAGAACCCATTACTGGCATGTTCTGGTATTTTATTGCTCCTCAAGCTGAGTTGGCTGCTTGAAAAGGAGGTTGGCTGGAAGTATCACTATGAGTTAGTTATGATGAGCGAGCTCTTTTATTCTTAAGTTTGCAGTCCTTCAAGGCTCTTTAATTGTAGCTTCCTGTGATCTTAGCAGCCTATCAGTACATATGGAAATAAAAGCATCTTCCAAGGATCAATTCAATTACTAAAATATGAAAGGGATTGCATTCTACTCTTCCAGATTTGTCTGCCTCACTGAGTATGTATAGCCTGTATTGCACTCTTTGAAATTGAAACACTGTCTCTCATATAAAGGTGTTTTCAGTCAACAGGGAAAAAGACTGTCATTTTCTGCAATATAAATAACAACAGTTACAATTACTAATTTATGGTCATGTAGAAAAGTCACATTGCTTGCAGAGGTATGCATAACTGTGGTCAGTTAACTGATTATCTTAGTTTAAAGCAGTACTTCATATTCTGTGCACTGAGATGAGGTGATCTATCTGTGTGTGACCTCCAGAAACAATGGTATGCCCCTAATTTACATGCATCAGTGGGATGCATCTAGGTCAAAAGCCTATAATGACATCATCCACTAGGATTAACATTTTATTTGGTCTTTATAAAGCTGAAAAGAGCAATCCAGCTAGAAATACACAGTCCACAAAATCTTCTAGGAACTTAGAGTTGCCTACTAAGCTGAAGGAACAGGGAAATAAAATGACACAAACAGTACACAAATGGGTCTTGAAGTTTTTGGCAGACAGTTGTACAGCAGGGTTTTTTCAATGATTTTTCAGGTGGACTGTGCTCTGTCTCTTGTTCGTCTGGGCATGGAGAGGAATATTCCTGGGCTGCAGGTGCTTTGTGACAATCTGATCACTCTTGAGACAGTAGTTTATGAGAGTGATGCTGATCGAACCTTAACTTTGAAGGAACTTGTGGAGATGAAAGACATTGAAAAGTTGAGACTGTTGATGAAGAATGTAAGTATTTTTAATAAATCAGTAAGTATAGCTTCATGTAACCTAGATCCAGTCTATATAAAGATACTGTTAGTGTCTGACATTTTTCTGAAGAACCTCTATCTTTAATTAAAAAAATTGAGACTTTTGTAGTTCCTTTCTTCTTGTGGTAGGGTTAGTTTTTTCTTTATTTGTTATTAACAAAAGCTAAAATGGGTCAGTTTTCTCAGACTTATGTCTTTGTCCTAGGCATGGAACTAAATGTTAATAAAACTAGTCATTTGAACAGTGTGAATTGCTTTTTCATTGACTCTTTCTAAAGGATCTTAAACGTAGCTGTTGATGATGCTGCAGGTGCAAGAACATTGAATGTGTTCCTTGGATATTGTTTGGTATCTTTTAAATATTGGCAAAAAATCTTTATATTTGTCTCTGCAGCATATCTGTGCCTGTGCATGGCATTTCAGAATAGTAGAAGACCTCTTGGAAAGGTTGAAAAATACCTAAAGATTGAACAGGGCTCTGAAATACAGTCAAAAATACATAGGCACCACAAGGACACTAGTAATGCACTTGAGGCTCCTCAGAATTTTGCTAGGATTTATATAACCACTCATGATTTGCTTTTCTATCTTGCTTCTTGCATACTGAAAGGAATACTACTCTGATATAAATACAAGCTGATCTTTCAGTTATTCTGAAATGGCAGGAGGAAGATGGCTAGGCTCTCCTCATGTAATGGATTTTACTCCTGTACTGCTTGGTTCCCCCAAGCCATTAGGTAGCACAAAGGTGATGGATTGTTTCAGTGCTTCATGATGTAGTGATCTGTGCAGTGGTGGTGAATGTCAGACTTTAGCTGTTGTTTGTGATAGATGAAGATACTGTTTCAGTTAATATTGATCAAAGTATGTTCTGTTTGGTTTTTTTGGTTTTCTTGTTTGTTTTGGACATGAAGTTGAACTTGTTTTGTTTTGTTTTTTTTTTCCTTTCTGTAACTCATTGTGCCTCCCAGTCCTCTGAAGAAAAATATGTGAATAATGTTTATCAGTGGGTGATACCTTTTCTCCACCGCTGTGAAAATCAGTCCCCTGGTCTTGCAAATTCACTTTTCAAAGAATATTTAGTAACATTAGCAAAGGAAGACTTGACTCTACCTCTGAAGATATTTCAGAATTCCAAACCTGCTGTAAGTATAAAGCCCTGATGATTCTACTGGTTTTTTTGGAAATTCGTGTCCTGAAGAGGTGAATTCATAGTTAGTTCATCTCTGATCTTTTCCTTCTTCAACCCAGCATTTGTAATGTTTTAGAAAACATTAATTAAAAACTATTCTAGCATAAGTTATGAAGCAACTAAACTGTCCTTTGTGAAATTGTCAAACTAACATAGTTATGATCTTGACCTAGTAGAACAAAAATTATTGTAGATTCTTCTTTGATTTTCTCGTGACATCTTTAAAGTAAGGTCCTGGCATACTTGCTTTTTAAAAAATGGATATGAAAGAGCTTCATGATCTCACTAACATTTTTTTTTTCCTAAGGAATTTTACTAGCAGTAGATTTCAAGTTATTCCACCACACACCAACATCCCCCCTCCTCTCTTCCTTCCACAATAAATCTGAAGAATAAAATGGAGGCCATTAGGATGGAGCCAAGAGTTCAATGAGTAAATGTTGAAATTGCCTTCCATGTGAGGATTTCATGCTGCTTTTACAGTTTAAATAAATACTCCAGGACTTATAAGCACATTTTTGCATATTGTTGAAGGTTCCAAGTGTATGGACAGAAATCAGCCAGTGAATGAAAAACACAGCTGTTTTATGTATAATGATACTGTTGTACTTATTAAATAAATCTGACAAATGTTTGCAGCAGTTGCCTTCCTCTGCCCTGTACTCTCTCCACCTCTCAAATTCAAAATGGTTGTAAGGCTGTACCACTGTTCTTTCAAGTGTCTGCAGTATAAGAAAGTAGTTGAAGTTAAGTTTTGGGTTGTGCCTTCAAAAGGTAGGTTACTGATTTATTAGCAAGAGACGTTCTAATGGCAAAGACTATTTACTTGAAGTACACATCTGTTGTATTCAGAAGAAACTGAACTGTTGAATTAGAAACAGGAAATCAAAAATAATGTGCTTTCTTTTCTTGTTAGTGTCAGCAAAAAATTATTCCTGATCAAGACCAGCTTATGATTATTGCATTGGAATGTATTTATAGTTGTGAAAGAGATGACCAGCTCTCTCTCTGTTACGATATTTTGGAATGCCTTCCACAAAGAGGATACGGGTAAACGTTTTCAGCTAGTTATTTGTCAGTATTTTAGAGATGTTAAATATAGATGTGAATTAAAGCTTGGAAAACAGTTTCTAAGTCAGTAAATGATAGAAGATGTTACTGGAATATTCTGTTCCTGTCTGAGTTGCTGTGGTCATGTGTATCTCTGTGGTTGTGCTGTATTATGTACTCTACCAGGTAATGCCACAAAACATGATTTAAAGTAGCAGCCTAGACCAAGGCTTCTGTATTAGTTTCTTACACTTTTATAGCCTAGTGAATTGAGACCAAGTGTTAGTACTATCTTACTGGTCTTGTTGGTCTTGTTACAGTGAGTGGTGTCCCTCGCGTAGCTTAAGCAGCATTGTGGTCCTGTGGGAGAGGTCTCTGTATGGAAGACCTATGTGAAGGACAAGTAATGCTTGAGAAAGGGAAAGCATGAGGAAAAAATGTAAACTATTCTTCTGATATTTTTTACATGTAGGAAGGAGAGAGCCTGAGTCTAGGGGAGAAAGAAAAACGCTGTTCTTGGGAGACTGAGAGACTCTCAGTTTTAGCTATCCTTCCAGCAAGCAGCCAACAGTTTTAATCTTTTCAAGCAAACGTGTTTGATTTTCATCAAGGAATGTTTCAAACTGCTTATCTTTATATGTATGCAATATGAATTACATGAAGAAATGAGAAGTAAGGATATATATTTTATATTAATTGTATATTATCTTTGCAGGCCTGAAACAGATAAAACACACACTCTTCATGATGAAGTAGATGAACTGGAACAAATTCTTAGGTATTTAATTTTGCTAAAATAAATAATATATTCTTACAGAAGTCACTAGGCATAGTCAAGAACTTTTTTTATGACAAGAAAGCAGCAAGAATCTTAGTTTTACTGCTGTCAGTGAGATAATCTGTGAGTTTTTTGTATTTGGAACTTAGAAATTTTAAATGGTTTTAGCTATTTGAATATTATAAAGCTGCATAGATACTTCCCTTGGAATAAAAGTGCATGTGGTGTGGGGTTGTGGTTTGGTTTGGTTTTTTGGTTTTTTTTTGGAGGGAGAAGGAGGTTACCTGGGAATTAGTTTTGATCTTGATACTCTGTAGTGCTTTGAGTGATCAAAACCTAAGTGCTATCAAGATAGATCATCACCTGGTGATATGCATTTGCAAGATGGTATTAATTTTTTGGAGTAAATAGTGTTACGCTGTCTAGTCCATGCTGTGACAGACTTCACAGAGACTGCTTGCATTTGCAGTACATTCTTTGAGATAGCTTTAAGACTGATGCAGCAGAGGTAGTTGAATAACTGTGCAGGATTCAAAAATGTAACTGTTCATTTACAGTGTGGTAGAGCTGTTGGAGAAGCATGGACTTCAGAAACCTGTTTCCTTTGTGAAAGACACCAAGGACAATGCAGAAGAGGCACGGAAGCTGATGATTAGGCTGACAAGGCACACAGGTCGCAAGTTAGTATTCAAAGGGGAATGGGAGATAAGGAGTAAAGGAGAGTAAGGTACCAGTGCTTATTCTGAGAGCATACCTACCTGTTTTGTTCAGTAGGGAACTGGAGTGTTCAAACTGAATATGATGTACATACAACATATTTGTTAAACAGATTATTAACATAATTAGTGTTTTGGCTACATTCTCCACATTCAAGAACCTCATGTTTTGCATCAAACCTGTTTCAATATATTTGTGTTCAGGTAAAAAAGCCTAGAAGTCATACTGGTTGCAAAATACTGCAAGATGATGAACAGTAGAAGTTAACATATTGTAAATGAGGTCCTTTAAGAGCTATTTAATTTTATTGAGAGTGTACAATTTGGTTTTTTTAGGTGTGTTTCTTTTAGGAGGTCTTGTAAGAGAATAATTTATTGATTTTTACATGCTGATTCTACCTCCTATATTTCCAGTCTAGTTTTTCAGTTTTTCTGTTTAAGAACTACTTCTTTTAACTTATCTTGCATCTGTAGATGAATTATTTCCTGGGTGTTGGCATAAGCAGATAAAAGATTGAACCCTAGGGAAAAACAGCCATCACTGTGGGTTGTTTGGTTTTGTTTCTTATTTCAAGTAAGCATACACAACAGTTTATTGGTGATGATAGAGTGGTATTTAGCTTCCACATGCTGAAAGCTTTTTAAAATGTCTGGAAACCTTTCTTTAGAAAGATCAAGTCAATGCCTCTGTAGGAAAAATGTTGATTTTTTTTCAGTGTTTGTAAAGACTCTCTGCTTTGCCAAAATGAATGCTGATGCCACATGAGAAAGTCACTGCTAGCTGGACTTGCTTCTGTAGCCTTAGTCTTTTTTTAGTCTGAAAGGCTCAAGGTAATGTCAAAAAACCTTCACAGCATTTTTAATAATAAAAGTTTTGATAGATCACATGAAGTTGTATAGGAAGCTTTGTGGGTAAGCAGAGACCCATGGGTCCATAGGATCAAGAGTACTGTTCTGTTTTAAGGAACAAAGTAAACTTACAGCTCTACTGCATAATTGCATGCAATTGGATTAGTCTTTTGAAATTACCTGCAAGGAACAGCACTTTTTAATGATCCTCAGATCAAGACTGCTGTTGCAGTCTTGTTTTTACCTAGCTGTTCTTGGGTCAGCTGAAAGATAGCACTTCCAACATTCTGATCTGCTGTTGGAAGTTATCAAAATGTACTTGGAGGACCTTGATAAAGATTGCTTAAATCGCTGTTTTATTCCACAGAAAACGGAGAAAGCACTTTGAGACCTGCATTGTTGTTGTCAAACAATTATCCCACAGACAACTGTTTTATTGTTAATTAATATTAAAAGCATTCTGGCTTAAAGGTCCAATTAAAAGATTGAAATAAACTCATTTTTGGTGATGAAACTGTAGTGTTATCTACTGCTTTTATTTAATTTTTTTTAGGAAGAGAATATTTAATTTTAAAATGTTTTTAGGCAACCATCAGTCAGTGAGACACACTGGAAGGAATTGCTCCAGGATATTTTAGACATGCAACAGAAAGTATATAGATGCTTACATTCAGATACTTGCTATGAGGTGAGTTTTGTATTTTCTTACTGATTTCTGTCCCAAGTACGCTCCGAGTTGTCATTTTGTATGGTTGCTCAAAAGTGTAGCTACATTTTCATGTATTATATTGGTTGTCTACCATATTTTCATTCAAATCAGGAAACTCCTGTCCTTAATTCATTTTATCAATCACCCCTTTAATAAATATCTGATATATCTTTTACTAGAATTCAACTTCTTAAAAATTGAATTGGCTTCTTGGGACTTCATGATTCTACGTACAAAAGTGTGTTTAGTAATAAACACCTAAAGCTAATGAAAATAAGCAATCTTTCAGCTAAATGTTATCTTCAGCCAAGCATTTCTTTAACTTGAAGTTCTAGTTTGAGAATATTATCCAAAATCATTATAGGATTAGGGACCTTCTGCTGCTTGCAGTGGATGCTGAGATGAAAAATGTAATTTCATTGAAGGAAAAAAACCCAAACCCTGCATGTACATAAACCCCAGACTTGTGTTATTAATATTTGCAAAGGACAGATATTAGGCTGATGTAGAGTTTGTTGTGTCATATATTGTTTGCCTACATTTTCACTTCAATATACTCCAATTAGTAGAAATTTTTTTCTCAGTTCAGGTGCCAGAGCACTGGAACAGACTGCCCAGAGAGGTTGTGGAGTCTCCTTCCATGGAGATATGCAGGACCTGTCTGGACATGCTTCTCTGTGACCTGGTCTAGGGAATCCTGCTGTGACAGGGGGGTTGGACTAGATGATGTTTCAAGGTCCCTTCCAGCTCCTAACATTCTGTGATTTTGTGATTTCAAGAAATTCAAGGGTTCTAGATAATCTCATCCATGTTTCCTTTCCATGGAAGACTGGGCCAGATAATCCTTTGAGGTCCCTTCCAGTGTGGGATCTTTTGTGATTCATTGATTATATTAAATTTTTTATGAAATTTAAAACTTTCAATAAAGGCTGTATTACTGCAGCTGCAATATTTTCTGAAATGGTTAAATTCATACATTGCTCTTCATTAGGGCAACACTGACAGTATTTTAAAAGCCCAGTTTTTGTAAGGAATTGGGGTTATTTTGAGGGTCTTAAAGTGGGCAAAACTTTGGCCTTAAAATATATTAGGTGTTTTGTGGCAGATGCAACATTCTATTACTGTGTATTTTTTGAAGGTAAGACTTGATTGAAATTTAAAAAGATCTACTATGCTCGGTTCTAAATATTTTTAGCTTGTTCAGGGATACAAAATTTTTTCTCATCTGTTGTTGGCTTTAAGGTCTTAATACTGAACTGCCTTTTCAGCTTCTTGCATCCTGTTAACTCCTTAGAATGTAGGTATAAATAATTTCTGATCTCTAGGTAATACTGTAAAAAGGCAACTAGCAAACTTTTTTTCCCAGGAAATAGAAATAACTACTAGTTAATTTTAGCTTTACTTAAATTGTGGAACTACTCTACTTGGTAGAAGTTACATTCAGTCCAAGCAGAAAATTTATTCTTTTGACTTCAAGGATCCTTTTAATCACTGAAGGTGGTTTCATATAATGCAGATGGGCTTACTTGAAACTGCTGCTCCAGATGATTAAAATTATTGTTCTTTCTTGTAGATATTCACAGAAAGTCTTTTATGCTCAAGCAGTATAGACAACATCCACTTGGCTGGACAAATGATGCATTGTAGTATTTGGTCAGCGGACCTACCCAGTTCATCAAAAGGGAAGCCTCGATACAGAGTCAGCTATGCAAAAAGTATTGAACTAGTTTTGGCTGCTGGCAGAGAATATTTCAATTCTTCAACAAGTTTGAGTGATAGCTGTATGGATTTGGCCAGGTACATATATAATTGTCATACCTGTAGATAGATATTCCTCTTTTAATTGAAGCTTGAAGTTTGGTAATCTTATTTTCCTGCAAGAGGAGATTAATCCTACATGAGTTTGTTCCTCTTTATGTAAATTACAGAGTAAATGGAAACAGTATCTTTCCTTCTGTAACATTTTGTTGTTGTTGTGTGGGTGGGTTGCTTTGTTTGGTGTTTTATTTCACTGCTTTGCTTTATGTGTCTGCAGACCATTGCTGTCTGGTTGCTGGTATGATCTGTTACAGAATTCAGGTAGAAGGAGAAGAAGAAAAGTGCAAGTCTTTCTGTGTGAATAAGATGCTTTTTGTGTGTGTCATTTGAACCTTTTCCACATGACAGCATTGAACCACAGTTGTGGCCCCAATTAACATCACAAGAGAAAATGGCATTTTGCCGATTCTTTCATTTTTTTCTTACTTTGGTCTTTCAGTATTCTGAGAGTTCACTTGAGGCTTTGTTACATTAAAAAATAAGCCAACTAATTTTTCAGAAAGGATTTTGGCAGCCTTGGGGGTTGCTGTGTGGGTGTTCATTCTTGTGTAGATTTAGATAGGGAAGAATTTTCTTTTACAGTTTAGATGCAGATAGGTAAAATAATCATATGTATAACCTACGGAGAAGATTGATTCCTTGGCTTACTGTAAACATTTAAAATAGAGGCATGTCTTAATATTTCTAGCCTTTCCCTTTTATTCTGAGAATGTTGTTCCATTAGTACTGTTGCTATTTGTTAATCCAAATGAGTTTTCCTTTTGTCCTTAAGGCACCTTTTTAAAAGAAAACAACAAACCACAGATAAACCAAACCACAAACCCCCCAAAACCCCCACAAAACAAAATCCCATAAGCAAACAAAAAATACTTGTGTCTGAGCTATAAAGGAATATATGTCTTTATAAAGTACAATTTTCACTTTAGGCATTAGTATACTTACCTACTAATTACAAGAAAAAGAATGAAATTATTTTTCTTCCCCTCAAGACACAAATTAATCATGACCCATAATGGTATGTACATACACATTCCCAGGTTGTTTTGAGTATTGACAATAGTAATACAGTCAAACTGTAATTAATTATCCTTTTGCAAGTTGTTGTCCCCAATAAAATATGGTTACAGTAATATTTTAGAGTGACAAGTCATGTATTTTCTTTAAGGGATTAAAGGAAGAATGATTTTGTAGTTTGCCGTGAATGACAGTTACATTTTCCATAACTCAGCTAGAAAATGACTGCAAAAGCATTCCTTTTTTCTCCCTTAAGAAAATTTTTTTACAATGACAGTAGTGGAAACACTGCAACAGAGAGGTGGTGGAAACCCCATCCCTAGAATGTTCAAGGTCAGGTTGGACAGGGCTCTGAGCAACCTCTGTAGTTAGAGATTTCCCTGCTTATTTCAGGCAGGATTGGACTAGGTGAATTTTAAAGGTGCCTTCCTACCCAAAACATTCTATGATTCTATAATTACTGTGAAAAACAGATTTAATATTGTCATAAAATTAGGGTTTATTTAATAATTTTTTCTCCATTTCCTTTTGAGAGCCTTTTCCATTAGAAAGCTCTGGAAATACAAAGTATCATTGTTTCTAATATCTCCCATGACCAACTTTTATCTTATGGTTTTACAGTGATATTTCAAAATATGTAGTTTCTAGCTTGAATAATTGCTATGAATGTCTGACCTTGTGTGTATTGTTTAGTAGGATGTTTTGGTCCTTTTCTGACTTTTATCAAATCAGTTGGTACATGGTAATTTATCTTCATGAATGATTATCTAGACTGTGTGTAGATCTCCTAGTAAGGTTACAGTGTGAGCTGTTTTAGGCAGAACATATTTATCTTCTCTTTATCTGCTTCTCTTTCCTTCCAGTCCTGTTTAAATCATAGTATCGTAGTATTATTTGAGCTGCAAGGGACCCAATAGGGTCATCAAGTCCAGCTCTTAAACCCATGGAGGACAGCCCAAGAATCACACCATGTACCTAAGAGCATTATCTAGACACTTCTTAAACTCCATCAAGCATGGTGTTGAGATGGCTCCCCTGGGGAGGCTGTTCCAGATCCCAACCACCCTCTGAGTGAAACATTTTCCTAATCTCCAGCATGAACCTCTCCTGACTCAACTTCATCCTGTTTCTTGTAGTTCTATCGCCACTTCACCCTGAAACCTTTGTAAATGCTCCTGAAAAATGTGATGGCTTCAGATGGGAGTGTAGCTAACGTACAATTTTATCTTTGATATAAACATGTCTGTCTTCATTGACATGTGGAGATAAAATCCATGGGACAAAATCCTTTTGTGATTTCGTGTGCATGAGTAAGCTCTCTTTGAAATCAAGATGATTTTGCATGTGACTGTTAAACATGTCCTGGTAAAACTACATATGAACCTACTGTGCCAGAATGTAAGTTTTAATTAAAAAAAATCTAAAAGCTGATTATGTCAATATAAAAGTCATAAAACATACTTTGAAAAAAAAAAAAAAGAGAAATGTGAAATACTTCCCCAAATAATTACATATTTAAGTGCATATGTCTTCAACATCTTTTGTTAAATTCATTGCAGGTCTAAATTCAGGAGGGTTTAGGTGATTTTCTTTTCAGTTAGTTGAAGAAGATTGTGGTAACCCAGGAACAGAATTTCATTAAAATATTTAGCCAGGCATAACAGAGAGATAGTGCCAAACACTTAATGTGTGTTACAGGACTAGTGAGTGTTTTGGCATTTTATATGCACAGTAAATCACTGGGTCTTTTTGCTTGCTTGTTTGGTTGGTTTTTCTCAGAAGTTAACTTTTTCCACAAAGGTAACCTTGAACTTATTCAACAATTTTTATTAAAGTCTGTTTCCTTCCTATTTAGGTGCTGTCTGCAACTCATTGTAGACTGTCCAAGTGCTATTCAGGAGGAGCTAGATCTCATTCGTGCTCTTGGCTACCTGGAAGAGTTTGGCGTAAAAATATTGCCGCTACAAGGTACTGCATATTTGTATTCTTTATAAGATTACTTGAATCCCAGACATACATATGCATGAAAAAAGGCACATTGCTGTGTGAATGTTTCATGAGTAAACTAAATGATTCCTCTCCTGCCTTCAAAGAGCTTGCAGGCACACACCAAAACCCCATTTAAAAACAAACAAACATTTTTCAGTTGATGTGAGATAAAGATGTCTGCATATGGAATCTATGTTTTGTATTTTTAGCAGACCTTTTTAATAATTAGAGTACTGAGTGTCTGGAGCTCCTGATGACTTCAGCAGAAATAGTCTGAGCTCACATTTTGTTTGTGAAATCTGCACCTGCTCCTGTGTTGATGAGCTTTAAAATAATGAATGGGAGTAAGGTACTTCATGCATAGGCAGTTTGCATGTTTCCAGTGGGCTGTTTCATTCTGAAGTATATGAAACCCAATGAGAAGAACATCTCTTCTGATAACTTATTTAAAACTTCAAATCTTTGGAGCGCTGATTCCAATGATATGGAAAGTTGTTGGAGAGCAAGGATGATTATGGACAATGAGATAAAGAGGAAAACTGAATATATTGTAATGTGTTTTGTTGCTTATCAATTGTGCCAGACAACAAAGTTCAGTGATGAGTTGACCCTGGCTGAATGTCAGGTGCCCACCAAAGCTCCTCTATCACTCCCCTCCTCAGCTGGACAGGGGAGAGAAAGAATAACAAAAGGCTCATGGGTCAAGATAAGGTCAGGGAGAGTTCATTGGCCAGTTACCATCACAGGTAAAACAGACTCGACTTGGGGAGATTAGTTTGGTTTATTACCAAAGAAATCAGAGTAGGACAATGAGAAAATAAAACTTAAATCTTACAAAGCACCTTCCCTCCAACCCTTCCTTCTTCCTAGACTTAACTTCACTGCTGATTTCCTTTTAACACCATCCTCAAGTGGCACAGGGGGGCAGGGAATAGGGATTGTGGTCAGTTCATCACATGTGGTCTCTGATGCTTCTTCCTCCTCAGCAGGAAGACTCCTCATGCTCTTCCCCTTCTCCAGCATGAGTTCCTTTCCACAGGAGACAGTCTTTTGTGAACTGCTCCAGGCTGGGTCTACCGTGGGGACACAAGTCGTCTCCTTGGGTCCACAGTTCCTGCCAGGAAACTGTTCCAGTGTGGGCTTCCAAAGGGTCACAGGCATCTGCCTGCTCTGGTGTGGGACCCTTCATGGGCTGCAGATGGATATCTGCTCCACTATGGACATTAATGAGCTGCAGGGGGACAACCTGCATCACCATTGTCTTCACCTTGGGCCACAGTCCAGTGCTTGGAATACCTCCTACCCCTCCTTCCTCACTGACCTTACTGACTCCGCAGAGTTGTTTCTCTCACATGTTCTTCCTCTCTACCCTCTTACTACTCTTCCACCAAAGTTTGGGGTTTTTTTCCTCCTCCTGAAATATGAGGCGCTACTCCTGTCACAGATGGCCTTGGCCTTGACCAGCAGCAGGTCTGTCTTGGAGCAGGCTGGCACTGGCTCTTTTGGACACGTAGGGGAAGCTTCTAGCAGCTTCTTGCAGAAGCCACTTCTAGAGCCTCCTCTGCTACCAAACCCTTGCCCTGTAAGCCCAATACACTTTATTATTAAACTCCCCGCTTTTCTAAGTGAATGAAATGAAATAGAGCTTGCCTACCTGGCTTTCAGGGAAGTTTCAATATATGGTAGGTGGGCAACTATGTGAAACTGCATGAACTCTGGTGTAGAAGGCACTCTAAAATAACTGGCTGAGAAGACCACTGAGTATCAATGAAATGAGCTGATGGTAGTGTTTTACATCTGCCTTTGTGCAGAGAAATACTGGAATTTATGGAAAGCACTTGTGGGTCTATGGAAAATGAAGCAGATGTTCTTAGTGGCTGTTGCTGTATTACTTTGGTGTTCTCCTTTGTTCCCTTTATTCCCAAGTATTCCTTCAAAGTGAGCTGATGCTCCATGTGTTATACTTGGAAATCTTACGTTTCTGGACTGTGAATAAGTCTGGTTTCTAAACCTTGTAATACTGCACTCTTGACTTTAGAGCAGCATTATTTTTAGCCAGTTCAGCCTGTAGAAAGTACATGTATATTTTCTTCATCTTTTTTGATGCAGACATGAGGGTATCACTTAAAAAAATGTGGCAATGTAATATTGTGTTGAGTATGTGTAATACAACTGATCTAGACTAATTAGAATATGCCAAATCATGCCTGTAATTTCATTAATGATCTTGAATTATCCTTTCTTTAGTAACTTTCATGTAAGTGAAATTAATCTAATAAGATTAGAATTATGTTTGAAAGTTTTAATGGAAGCCTTTAAATGGTCAGTTACTTTGATAGTATGTCATTAAAATAACATTAAGGATCAGTTCTTCTCACAGTAAGGATGCAATAGACTTTTATTTGAGCTTTTATGTTGTGTTTTCTATAGAGCTTCCCCCCTGCTTGTTTTATTTAGCACACTCAGCCGTTAAGGTTGTGAACTACTGTTATGATATATTTTAATAAAACCTGTTTTTCAGACTCCTTATTAATATAAAAGGTGAAGAAAAGTCTTGTCCTTAATGAAAGTGCTTGACCCATGGTGGTATTTCAGATTACTTTCAGCTATGTTAGGTATTTCAAAAAATCTCACTTATACAATCAGTGAAAGAAAACATTTTAGTGCTGTATACTAATATTTTTGTGTGATACAGTGCTAAAAATTAAACTAAAAAGTCTAACCTTTTTCTACTTCTCCATTTTTAATTTGTTTTAGTCTAATTTGATTTCCAGAACTTAAAGTTTTCATTATGCAAGGACTTCTTTGCTCTTATTGAGAGGCCACATAGCATATAGTATAAGCCTAATATGCTAATACTGAGTGTATCCCCTATGCAGAAATTAATGTCTTACTGAGTGTTAAGTGTAAGATCTGCATACTGTTCCTCTGTGTTCTGAGAATTTGCATGGTATGAAAGCATTACCTTTTTAAAGCAGCAGCCTGAAGTTAACCACCCACTAACTAGATAAAAAGAGCACTGAAATAGATTCATGATGTTAAATTATACAATTAAGGTAATTGTTTAATTCTTGGTAAAATATTTTTTGATACACTACTAATTATAAGCTGCTTAGGATATGATTGACACAACCTGGTGATTTGTGGGCTGCCCCTCTGCTTGCTCGGGAAATATTTATGTAAATTAAAACAGCCTGTAGATTTTGCCTCAGAGTTCATTCAGTCTGTGGGATGTATCCTGTAGCAAGAAATATTAGTTATTTACAAATTCTGAATCACAGAATCACAGAATGTTAGGAGTTGGAAGGGACCTCGAAAGATCATCTAGTCCAACCCCCCTGGCACAGCAGGAAAGCCTACAGCAGCCGGTATTCCCAGGCAGTCTCCCATCAAAGTACTATCCAGGTCCGACCCTATTCAGCTTCCGAGATCAGACAAGCTTGGGCATTCTCATGCATACTTGAATAGCTAATGAAAGTTCATGTCTGTTTTAGCAGTCTTTCTGGGAATGTTGCAAAATTGTTTGAAAAAAGATTGTAACAAGCCACATGATTAGTCCTACAAACTTTAAAACTTTGAGTCTGAAAACAAAATAAATTTTCATTCAGGTCAGTCTCCCTCTTCTTCCTCCTTTCTCAGCCTGACTTCTTAGTGATTGGGGCTGAATATATTGCTTTGGGCAACAACTGTGGGCTGGTTTTCAGATCGTGTTTGCATTCTCAGACTCCCTAGCCCTCTTTCTGCGCCTCCGTTGTTTAAGCAGGAATCCAGCAGTAGGGTTCATTCGTGCAGTCTCTAACACCAGTTCTTCTTTCGACAGTGCGTTTATGTTCGGATCGACTTAGCCTCATTAAAGACTGTCTTGCTCAGATGGCAACAAACTATAAACAGTCTGCTAAGCTCCTGGGACTTGCAAATTTATTAAGGGTTGCAGGTAAGTTGTGCTAATAAGACACTGAATAGCAGTGCAACATTTGTGTTATGCTTTAGGACATTTGAGTTGATCATTAGAATGCATGTTCAAGGATATCACTAAAAAGTCAGCTGGAAGAGCAGCCATTGGGGAGGAATTGTATTTTAAATGAATGAAATATTTAATCTTTAAAACAGCTGATATTGACAATGTCTCTGACATTCCACTAATACCTACAATAAAAGCAGCCTTGTCTAGTGTGGATTTTGAGTAAAAGCTGACTTTAGACTGGAGGAGTTCAGGCTGCAAAATTTTTGTCTTAACAGTTAATTGGTATTACTAAAATTCCAGTAAATCTTATTGTCTCCATCAAAGAAGGAAGCTTGACTTAATAATGGTTCCATTTAAGTTGGAGGAGGGGCAAGTAATCTGTAATGCATAAACTTCCATCCCACTGACAAGTATCCAGGAAAGTATCCAAAATTGTACAAAGAAAACATAATTGTTATTGGTATTTCAAGTCACAGAATCACAGAATGTTAGGAGCTGGAAGGGACCTCAAAAGATCATCTAGTCCAAGCCCCCTGCAAGAACAGGATTCCCTAGACCAGGTCACAGAGAAGTGCATCCAGACAGGTCCTGAATATCTCCAGGTCCTGAATATCTCCAGGTCCTGAATATCTCCAGAGAAGGAGCAGTCTGTTCCAGTGCTCTGGCACCTGAACTAGGAAGAATTTTTTTCTTGTATCGTGCATTCAAAGGCAGTATTTTTTCCAACAGATTAAAGAAAGCCTGTAGAGGTTTACTCTTTAGTCCTCAAATAATGCTGTAGCTACTTCCACTGAATGGTGGAATACATAACCTTACACTTTAAATTAAAGTTGCTGATGATTTTAATAGCTAGGTTAATGAAACAGTTTTTAAGTGAAATGCTAGAATATCCTTAATTACAGTCTGTAAATGAAGAATCACATAAAATTCAATAGTAGGAATAAAAAAAAAGTTAAAGCAAGACATGTAGAAATGGTATATCTGTTATCTGTTGAATTGTAGTTTAAGTTACTGAGTTAAGACTAATTATTACTGTGAAGAGATGTTTTAGGATTTGGTAGCCATAAGAATGGTATCAAACAATAGTGTTTTTCCACAGATCAGTTTGTAGCCAAAAGGGCAGCTCATGCATACAGATCTGTGAATGAAGTATGTTTTATTTTAAACTGAGTATTAGGAAAGGAAAACCTGCTTACAGTTTTAGCCCAGATAGTCTTTGTTAGGTGTAAAACTAATGGGAAAGGGTAGCTTGATTTCTAACAGCTTATGATGAAAGAGAACGTCTGGATATTGCAAAAGAATCTAGGGAGTAAACTTTATGGATTTTTCTTAATGAAGAATTAGATAAAACACTGGTGGAAGAAAGAAAGGTTTTTAGTCCCTAATTGGTTTTCATTACTTACACAGTTATCCTGATTTATGAGCCACCTTTGCTTGTGAAGGAAGTTTGGATTTTGTCTGGAACATGCTTGCCAGTATTGGTTATACATGCTCACATTTGCATTCCCTTTCATTCCTGGTCCACTGTGTGTATCTACCAGTAGAGTACTTGCTTGTGGTTTCTCTGCTAACTGGATGGATTTGTTTCATGTTTTCTCCATATTTGCTCCCCCTGCCACCCCACCCCATATGGCTGCTGATTGTGAAAGATGTGCTTGCTACATCTATCCATACCTGTATAAATTTTATACATATTTGTGTATATTGAGTACATAGTGTATATATATATATATGTATACACACATATAAAATACTATGAGCTGTGGTGGGTTTAAGGGCTCCTCCCAGCCCCCCACACACAGCAGGTAAAGGAGAGACTGGATTGGAAGTTAAAAACTAAAAACTGCTTTAATAATAATAACAGATATAAATGAAACAAAATATAAACAGGTACAGGACCCAAGATACTGAACCGTCCCGATGCCAGCTCCCAGTGGAATCAGCACAAGCAGTCCAAAGCAGTGAGATAGCACCCGCAGGTTTCAGCACAGGCAGACAGCACGCAGCTCGGCCGAAAGTCCCAGCAGGAAGGGGGCTTCCTCGTGGTTCCAAACAACAAAAAGTCCCCCGGAGAAACCCAGCATTCCCCCCCCCCCGCCCCCCGGAGGGGGGTTTGCAGTGTCCTCAACTCAGGAATTTCAGGTTTCTTAAAGGGACAGTTCAGGCAAGGTGTGTGTGTGGGGGGGGGTAACTAATAACAGTACTATGTATGTGGTGGTGGAATATCTTTTAGAAAATACAGTTACTGAACAGAATTAGTTCTGTTCTAATCCAAACCATCACAGAGCATATGTATTTTAATTTCAGTGCTAACAGAATGACTTTTCTGTGCATATAAGGGTAGGGTGCATGTGGTCATCTCAAAGAGTTTCTGGAGTGATGCTCTCTGAATAGTTTTTTTTGAGTGCAATACTTCAAGTGAGTAATAGAATTTATAGTCATACTTATCAAAGCTAAAATACTGCTTAGGTAATGATATGTCAGCTTGCTTCTTAATTGCTTTAAAGTATTTGATTAATGACAGTAAACTCTACTTAAGCCTCATGTCACTGCCTCTTTAGAGTAAGCACACAAGTGTTATCTTAATTTCACAGATGGGCAAAATGAGTGAGGGAGAATGTGCTCAGCATGACAGCCAGAAAATCTGCACCTGCTCATGGAGCTGGAGCTGTGCTTGTGATCCTTGCTTAATCCACACTCTCTGTTAAGAAAAGTTGTGAAAGAATTCTCTTATGCAATTGCTTACAAAATAGAGGAGAGATAAGAAAGAGTTACAAAAAAATGCTTGTGTGTCAGAAATTAAGAGCATCTTCTTGACTGTTACTGTGTACCAAAAAGATCTAATGAGCATTGCTCTTTATTTCTTGAGTATGATATAAGAAGGAAGTAGCTGAACACACACAAGCTTTCACAAGATGGGAAGTAAAAGGGAAACAAAAAGTTATATCTTTTCCAGTTTGAGTTAGGGTGTCAGACACAAACATCAAAGCTTAATGCAGAATTGCTATTTAATATAATAAGGTCACCATTTTAATGTTTTTTCTCACTGAACCTTTCTTGGTTTTAAATCTTGAATGTCTGGCAGTATGGCAAGGGGAAACATCTAGAATTCAAAACTCTCACTTTTATAAGACTTTGTTATTAAAAATACCTTCAAATGAGGTGTCATAAATCTGAAGCAGTGAAGATTTTTTTTTAATGTTTGAGCAGAAGAACAAGACCATGCCTCTGAACTGCAGCAGGTAGTATTTTAAGTGACTGCACTGTTGAGGCAGTGAAAGCTCTGTGAGAAAGAGCTTAGGCTATACCTTGCAGGAGATGTTGGAGCTGACAGTTGTTCTGTGGCATAACAGTGTGTGCCAAGATAATGGAAGTATAAATGAGTGAACAAGGGAGATAGGATGAGCAAGTATAGCCATGGACTGGAAAAAAAACTATCCTTATATTTTATGCTTGTGCTTTTGTAAAACATGTGGAAATGTATCTTACTGCATCAAAACTAATTGGCTCAGACATTGGGGATCAGGGACTCTTCCACATGCAACTGCTCAAGCACAGTTAAGGAGAAACCCATCCCCTGCTCCAAGTGTTCCTCTTCCCTCCTATCTCACCGATTTTTAAGTAGTAATAAATAACAGTGATTATTTTGTTCAACTGAAACCTGAGGATCAATAGTTTGATTATTTCTCTTGCCTTTTATTTGTGCCTGATGCTTGGTCAAATCTCTCTCAAAGTCATAAAGCTGTCAGGGTGAAGTGGCATCAGGAGGTGAGTGACAAGTATGAGTCTCTTGCTTATAGAAATGACAGTTCACATTTAGCACCTCTTTGTCATCTGTAATTGCTTCTGCCCGGATGAGAAGTTTCTAGGTTCCAGAGGGCAAAATTTTGCAACAGAAGAGCCTTGGATGTGATTAATTTGCAACAGTGTGTGTTGGAAGTATAGAGAGCAAGAGGCCAAAAGATAAAATGATGGGAAGCCAACCAGTTCTCCCAGCTGAGTTAGTCATGATGGGTTGGGATTAAGGGAATCTTGATTGAGTTCAGTAATTAGGGTAACTTCACTTCCATGAATGTCATTCTAGTGCAACTGCTGCATCCTTTTCTTTTGAGAAAGCTTTAACAAGAAATTTGCTTTGCCTGTGGTGATGGATCTGCAAATTGGAGTTAAAAATAACAGCTATGCAATTTGAGTACATGTACTCTTTAAGTGGTTTTTGGAACCAGATCTGTTTAACCTTATGAAATATTTGCATTTCACAAGTTGTAGTAATACAGTTTCATAAACCAGTGCCCTTTTCAAATGACTGCAACAGCAGTGACTGTGTAAAATGGCTTCTAATAATAGGGGAGAAACACCAGCAAGAAGCTTGCTTTGAAAAATGCTGTCATTTTTATTAGCTTCTTGCCATCATTCTTTCCTAAATGAAAATGAATAGCATGAGAATATTTTTCCTGTTTGTTTAGTCACCTTCTCATACACTGCATGGACACACACACTGTTCTGAGCACAAAATGGGGCAAACTGATGTCAGTAAAGTAAATAACTTTCATGCTCTTGTGTTCACTCTAAATTGGAAAAGGATTGCAAAAAAACACCCAAGACTGGTAAAGGGTGACAAGTATAAATGTTGTTTGTATTGACTGTAACTGGCTTTGAAAAGGAGATATGTTGTCTTATTAGATTTTCATCTGTGAATGTTGATGTATTTAAATGAAGGTCAGGACGTTTCTCTACAAAGATTCTTGACAAAGCTTCAGTCAGAAGAGATAAGTAGTATTTTAGGTGTTACTTTTAACTCATAAATGGGGGAGAGGCATTGTCCAGCAGGTCTGGTGATCAAGGTGTGTCAATGGTGTGAAAAAAGTTTCAGTTCTACTCAGCTGAATTTATGGGGGTAGGGATTTTTAAATACCTATATTATCCATATCTTATAAATTATTTGGCTTTGTGAAGTGGGAGTTTAAAATGGGGCTTTCTATACTGTAAGAAAACAATTAATTTCAGAATTATTCCTCTAATAGAGTTCACAGAATTTTCTTTTCCAATGTCAAGATTTTGGTTTGTCACTTAACTTACCAGTTTTTCTATGTCTTGACCACCACATAAATACAGTTTTAAAAACTTTTTTTTACCCTAGACATAACATGCTGTGCATGTTATGCATGTTTTGGGGTTTTCTTTGGTTTTTTTAGCCACCTATGATGCCAATGTTTTTTAAAATATATAACTTTTTATTGTTTCCTTCAGGAAAAAGCAGATAGTTTTATTTCCACTTCAAGATAAGGTTTTTCATGTTGTGGCATATAGTTTTCTTAAGAAATAAATTAGAAAGCTTAAGTTGACCATTAATTCCTGTTATTTAACTAATAAAAAAGGTTGAATTTTTCTTACAGGAGATGATCAGATGGAGAGAAAAGGTCAAGTTTTAATCCTTTTAGTGGAACAAGCTCTTCGTTTCCAGGACTACAAAGCAGCTAGTATGCATTGCCAGGAACTCATGGCCACAGGTGAAATAAATAAATTTCATTTAAATTTCCTATGTATGGGGTGACAGTGGTGGAAATAGGAGTTTTGACTCTTGGCTTATTGTGAAATATGGTACTTCAGTCTGGTCCATTTCATTCACAAATCAGGTACATTTTATTTGTGGAAGTCAACTGACATCTCCAGGGAATGGATATGTATACAGCAAGTACTGTATTTAATAAGATAGTTACTGAACTATTAGACATGTAACCTTAGGGAGCTTTTCTGTATGCCCCTGGGAACCACAGTTTCTCCTTCTTTCTTTGTAACTCTGTCAAATAGGTAAAAATATGCTTCTAGTAGGAATGTGCAGGTCTTTCTATCAAAACTCTTAAAATATTTGTGCTCTTTATGTAATTTGTATATGTGAGGGTATAAGTGGATGTACATGATATATATGTGTCAGAATACTAAGAAAGATGAGACTTGTTTCTTTTGCTCTTTTTTTCTGCCTTAATTTTAAGAGGGGAGAGATCTGAGATGAACTGAGGTTCTTTTAGTATATCAAGTGGTACATTTTACTTACTCTTTTGCAACCACTCCAGTAAGGTGTTCAATATCATGCTCTGAGGAAAATTATGGTTTTCTTATTGCAATTTGTAAAATATAGTGTGTAGGCTTATAGATGCCTATTGTGCCAATATCTGTGATGTGATAATAATGAATCTTTGATATATTTGATCAGTCCAAGGTTGAGTTACTGTTTTATGGAGTCTGTGTTGTTCCTTTCTCAGGGGATGTTCAGCGTCAGCAAGAATGCCACATGTCCTCCTTTATCCAGTAAGAATTATACAACATCCTCCTATCACTACCAAACTCAGGAGTATGTTTTGTGTTCCCTTGTAGGTTATTCGAAAAGTTGGGAAGTATGCAGTCAGCTTGGCCAATCAGAAGGCTACCATGATTTGGGTGTACGTCAGGAACTCATGGCTTTTGCTCTGACACACTGTCCCCCGAGTGCCATAGAGGCGTTGTTGGGAGTGAGCAGTTCATTGCAAACACAGGTAGGAGTTTTTGAAACTTCTTTCAGGCAACTAGTGTTCACCAAAGTAATGGGAACCTTTGCTCATTTTTAAGTTTGTTCCTTTAAGTTCCACCCCCCAGCAGTTTGGTTTTGTTCTACTCTATTTTTCTGCTTTCGCTGTTGTATTTCAACAAATGAGGTCTCTGTCAGCATGTTTATATGATGAGTTGGCTTCTGAAGTCGAAGTGAATTTTCAGTGCTTTGAATTTCTTCATTTATTCCTTGTTTAAACTTATTCGCCAATGCAGTTAAATATTTTCCAGTGTTTTCCAAGTGTTTACACCTTGTAATGCAACTTCATTAAATGCCCACATAAATGTCTATTAAATGCTTTTTCTTACATTTTTATGATCTCTACCTAGTACACGATGAAATTGTTTTCTCACTGATTTCACCTACGTAATGTTTTTAACAACTGCAACAGGCTTTCATGTCTGAGCCATCAATGACTGACTTTTTAAGAGAATCACATCTTAGGTGTTCAGCTGATACTAGTGAGAACACAGTTGTGGCATTTAAATCCAAGTTATGGCAAGATGACAGACATTTTGAAACGTTTGTGAAACTGCAGTGCTGTGATTTAGGTTCACAAAATGTTAAATTTCTGTTCAGTGTAATTGTGCCTTGACCTATGTACTGTTACTCATTTAAAAGTTCGTAATTGTCTAACTAAAGTGTTCATAGCTTTGTTTGTGTAGTAGCAACATCTTAGAGGGCTTGCTCTCTGTGTCTGAAGAATAGGGTAGAAGGAAACAATGGCTGCAGTGTTTAGGCAGTCTAAGGCATCTGCAAGTGCGTAGCCTTTTCTTTAAATTACTTGTATAGCGATGTGTTTGAGAAATACAGGCAACATATGAAGGCAGTCTGTGCTGCTTCAGTAACAGGGTAATGTCAGAATAAAATGTTACAAAGAATTTGAAGTCTAGCTCCTTCAAACTATTTGCTATTTTTTTTACACCATGAAAGTGCTCAAATTTGAGAGATACAATTATGAGCTTGAATATAATGGAATCTTTGGAGAGTTGATACCTGTACAGCATGGAAATAACTTACTTCCTCCTCTTAGGTGCCTATATCTGGGTATAGGATATGAGAATTTTAAGTCAGACAAACTTGAAACAAAAGTTTGTTGGACTGTCAGTTCACTGCTTCTATAATGCTGTCTCATCCCTTATAAAGGCTTCATAACCTGTTGTAATGCAGTGCAGCTGCTCACTATTGTTACACTCTTGCATCCCACTTGAAAATATCTTCTGTCCTCTCCATGCACAAAACTTGAAACTGAATCTTTTGTTCAGGTTTCTTTGTTAGTGCAATATCATTGGTAGCAAAAGTGCAGTGATGATTCATTTTTGTTATTTGCCCCAGGAAGCCAAACCCAGATGTGATTTCTGTCAAAGCATATTTAATCAGTTCCTTCTGCAATTACTTTCTCCATAAACTAGGCATAAGCTCTTTAGCTCTGTTCATTAGTGGTCCTGCGTGGTCTGTCCAGGCACCCTTTGTATGCGAAAGAATCTTTATCAGAAGGTTACGCTGATTAGATGATATTAAATGGTTATGTGTCTCTTGACCTTTATCAGTTCAGTGATGTGTGCTTCTGCTCACAGAACTACTATCTTATTAACATTTGCCTCTGTGGAGTTACAAACACCTCGGAGGCACAGTTTAGCTAATGGATGTTTTTCACAGGAAGTCCTTAGCCCGAATAGTGAAGTAGGATACATATAAGTTAAGAAGCAAACGGACAACAACAAAACAGAACTTCTTACTCTTACATTGTGAAAAATATTGCACAGCAATCATGGAGAAGGCAATGTCATTTTATCTAGGGACTTACAACAGTGACAGGATGTTAAAGACACCTGTGTGTTCTCCCTGTCTTCCCTTTGACCCTTGTTCTTCTGTCATTTAAATCAAAATTTATTATGTTTCTTATGACACTTGATTATTTGGCTGATAAGACATATTTATTTTGTATTTATAGATACTTTATCAGGCTGTGAATCACCAATTTCTTCCTTCAGAAGGAGGTGAGAATGCAAATATCTCAGGACCTTCTTCAGTGATCAATAAGGATACAGAGGTGAGCTTTAAGGAGAGTTTTGAAATAATAACATTGTTCTGCATTATGCTTAAGAGCTGAATTTGAGTTTTTAGCAATATCTTCCTGTTTACTACATAAAGTGCACAACATTAAAGACATCTACTAATTTCTTAGATTGTTTAAAGTCGAAAGTTTTGTTTGCCTGTTTATGTACATAGTGTGTTCTGGTTTTTTGTTGCTTATTCATATGCAGTCTTAGCACCACAGAAAAAATATAAACCCAGAGGCAGAAGAAGAAAGTGCAACAAAACTTGACACAATAATATACACTAATGCTGGTTTGATTTTTGATCTATCCCAATTGCAAAGCAAAACATTTGCAAATACAGCTGAGCTATGTATTTAGTTATAAAATGTCAAGTTAAACTTGTTTTTCACCTTTGCTCAGTGCATCATGAAATTTATGGCTTCTTTGCTATTTTATAACATTCATGTATTGCATGTGAAATTGTTTTTGTGTAAGATCAGGAGGAGCATTTAATGTTTTGTGGGAAATAGAGACAGGGCAGTGGGAAATTTTCTGCTATTCTATTTCTCATGTTTATTATTTTAACAGATTTAGGTTTCTACAGTTGCAAGTACATTCTTTAAAGATGATGTAATTACTTGTTTATTCAGAAAGGAGTGTCTTCATCCTCTTAAGAGGGGAAAATTCTAAGATTAATTTATTCTTTCCTCTGTTTTGTGTTGTTAAGTTTTTCTGTAGAAGATAAATAGATTTCAGGGCAGAGAGGGGGCAAAAAACAGTAGAGAAATGCAGGACATAATAGAGAAAGAAAGTAAAAAGGTAAATTCATGTTGCATAGTCTGGCTTTTCGAGAAAGGTATCCAAGTTGCATTGGCTACCTCTAACACTGGATACCTCCTCTAACATTCTGTGATTCTGTCTGTATGTGTATGTTCTGGGAATGTTTTTTTAATATATGTATAAGCATATTTGCATACTTTGTGTATATATGCATAACTAAACATACATATACATATTTACATATCTATTAAATAAACGGACAGGAAAGTAAAGTAGCACTGAAAACACTATTCAGAGGAAGAGAACTAAACACTACCTGCTAGAAACATTGATATGAAGAACAGGTCTGTTTCACTGGCATGAATGCTTTATGTTTTCTGGAATTTGGTAGATGAATCTCTCAGAGGAATTCTAAGTAGTTGTTAATAAAATTGTGGAACCTTCTGGTGTGTATGTGTATGTTTACAGTGTTTCAGTATATATGACAAATTTGTCATGCATCACCTTTCATATGCTGTAGTACTACTGGCTGTGTGTTGTGAGAGAACAATTATACTTGCATTTGAATGATTCAGAAGCTTCCTCAAGAGTTTTTAAGTTTACTAAACTCACTTAACTTCATTATCAATTCAGTTTGGATATCTGCAGCAGTTTTCATTGTGCTGGGGAATCCAGAGTCAGACATTTATTCACTTTTACTTTCTCCAATATGTCTCTCCTTCCCAGCTTGTGACTGGTTGTCTGTTTCAAATTGGATGTACGCAGACAGTTGACCTGGCAAATTCTTGCATTGAGGTTCTTTTTTTTTCCTATTTCTTTCTGTTTTAATACAGCTTCTTGGCATGTCATATTTTATATTGTTGCACTCTGGAGTGAGTTTTGTATGTTTGCTAATTCTGTCTTTTTTCTCTCCCAGATGACTTAACAGAGACTTATAGCTGCTTTCATTTCTTGCAGTGACACAAGAGGAAACATAGAATTTAGTCACTCTATAACCATTCCTTTGTTACAGACATATGAAATGTTAGAAAAGCAATATATGCAATAACTCAGTTTCTCTGACTTAACTGAATCCTAACTTCAATCCCCATAGTTCCACTTCAGCTAGTTCCTCATGCTTCACCTTAATTTTCTTGCAGTTTCAGTTGCATCAAAAAATACCCCAAGGATGTTCCCCTTCCTCCCCACCAGTTTCTTTCCTTTCTTTTTCACTTATGTCCTGATTAACTTACTGACTTTTCTTCAAGGAGCTGAAAATGTTTCTCACTTACTGATATCTTTTCAAATAGGTGCTCTAAATGTAGTTTTCCTTATCCTGACAAAAATAATGCTCCAACTCTTGTTTCAAATAGTTGTGATTATTTTTTTAAAAAGGGTGGTTGTTTTTTGTTTGTTTATTTAGAGATTAACTCGAGTTGTGTTTTGTTGTTTAGCAAGTGCACTGAGTTTAATTCTTTAATAACTAATAGAATTCTCTCATCGGAAGAGGTTGCTGCAATTCCTGAAAGAGTTGTTCATTTACAGTGTCACCAAACTCTTATGCAAGGGAGAAAAATCTGTGTGGAAATCTATATTTGCACTATTTATATTCCTGTTGTCAGAGGAGATCCAGTCAGTGGTGCTTAGAGAGTAATGCAATTAATCAGCTGTTAGGTACTTGATTCAGTTACTTCATCATAGATATCAATAATTTGAGATGCTCTCTGTCCTTTAGCAACAGATCCAGAAAGTCTAGGTCCTCTGTTGGACCTACAAGTATTAAATAGAGATCTTAATTCCTGCAGTGTATCTCAGTCATCAAAGTCTGTGTTTAAGCAACTGAATCAAATGCATTGTGGATGCTTAAACTTGGGTTATTTTTTCGGTTCCAGTGATGTTGTAGCCCTAATAAGAGCTTACACTTCCAGTGACATGTGAATTTTAGTGTTGTCATCTTGAGCTGAATCTTTTCCATAGTCTTTTGTCATTAGCTTTCACACTACTGAAGGAGGTGTATTTAAAAAAAAAAAAAAAATAATCTTTTGCTAGAATTCAGTTGAGACCTTGGAGGGAAACATTTTTTTTCCTGGTTCTGTTTTAATTTGGTTTTGTTTTATTCTTAATGAAGCATTAGTTAAGTTTTTGTCAGTGTCTACTTGAAAATGCAGAGTGAGAAATTAGTATCTTGTGTATAATATCTAAAATAAGTTGCAAAAAGCTTTTGTACTAAATACCAAGAAACAAGACATTCTCCCTGAAGCCACCAGACCTAGGATTCTGTGTTGCTTTTTGCTGTTCAGACTTGTACATGGTGTCCTCTTTCTTCATTTGGTGAGGTAAAAGCTGAAATTTCCAATTTAGCCAGTCAGTTTATTAGTGGTACATATGTAAAATGTAGAATATATTTCAGAAAAGATTGTATAAAAAGCTGAAGCCTTAGTGGAAAGAAGGTGGTCATCTTGAGGTGGTGATTTAATTCATACTTCAGTAGGAGTTGGAAAAAATAAGTTTATCTATAGTGGCATTCTACCTTACTGAAGCTAAACATGTTTTGTCACTGACGTTATTATGGGACATAATTCAGTAGAGCATAACTTGGCATCCTTTTGTTCTGTTGCCTGAAATCTTGTCATGAGTTAGTAAGTTGTAAACTAGTACCTCACATTCAGTTATACAGGTAGAATTTTTCTATTTGAATACACTTCAGTGTATGGGGAATAAATTATTAATAGAGTTGTTAGGGAGAAACATTGGCTATAAAGCTGTGAAGTTTGCTATATGGAGGAAAATATTTATATTTTCTCTTGCTGAAGAGAGTGTTTGAATTAGCATGCAAATTTTATATTTATGTCTAAGCTTTGTAAAGCATGCAATCAACACAAACCTTTTGGGACTTGAATAGCACAGATGAGCCAATATAGGTGTTCTGGGTATTTGAATGCTTTATATGAGAAATAGCTGCTGCAGAAAGCGCCATTTGTGGAACATGTCTTCTGCTTTTAAGGATTGACTTTGTATGTGAGTTTACTGGGACTGAGTAAAGATGTTTTGCAGGAGAACATGTAGACATATACTTGTATGTGTTGCAGAAGTGATTTGGGATTGAGAGTAGGTTGCGGTCTTGATTCTTTTTTGCAGTCTTCACAGTTTGCTTTATTTGGTCCCTTGTAAGTGCTTACTGCAGAGTTACAAATCTTGATGCCTTTTCACTTGGTCTAGAGGTGAATGTTTACATCTCTTTACCGTTTCCCCTGCTGAGAATTCAACTTAATTAATGCTACCTCTATACAAATAGAAGATTGTCTCTGTTGTCAGCTTTCTTAAACTATTGAAGTTTCATTTTAGCATGCTTGGTCTCTCCGTTTGTAGAGAGATCATTATTTTAACAGAAGCATTGCCGTTGTAAACTGTGGAATTAAACCCAGCTGGTGCCTGTGGCAACAAGAGGTTATAACTGAGTAAGAGGCGACATGTTTTGCTGATGATGCCACTCACTTCAGAGTGGAACTCCTAAATCACTTTTAACTTGCCTGTTGTTTTTACATCAGCTGCTTCTTAAATTACTGATCGTAAAAATGTATTATTAAACTAGTGTGCTTGAACTCTAATGCGTTTGACTTTAGCCTAATTAAAACATGAGTCTAACACTTGTCATTGTGTGTTGGATGTGCTCACAGGATGAAACCAGCGTCTCCTCTAGCCAGTCTGCTGATTTGTTACACTGGACGACATCAAAAACCATGAAGGTGTTGTCTAACACAACTATGACTACAAAAGCCATGCTTCATGCTGTCAGTGATGGACAGTGGTGGAAGAGATCATTAACTTATCTTCGACCACTACATGTAAGGAATTGCTGATGTGTTTCCAGATGGTCACACATTGACTTGGTACATTAGTGTAAAAGATAGGCTCCTTTGTAGGTGTCCCATAACTGAAGACCTCAAATCGATAAATGAACTAGAGACATCACAGAATTGTTTGTAAGCAGCTTCCAATGGAAGAAGGAGTCTAAAGCTGTTTCCTTTTCTTGTTTTCTAATCTGTTTTTTCTTGCTTTCTTGGCATAGTGTGAGAAGTCAGCTGAAATTTGACAGAACTGCTGAACTTTGGGGAGGAAAGCACAG
Source organism: Galbula dea (assembly GCA_013399015.1). Taxonomy (NCBI): domain Eukaryota; kingdom Metazoa; phylum Chordata; class Aves; order Piciformes; family Galbulidae; genus Galbula; species Galbula dea. The sequence goes on along the minus strand of VWZX01004013.1, from coordinate 141,344 downwards.
TGAAGCCTGCTCCTTAAATACTGTCATTTTATGTTAAAAGCTGTTCCTTTTCAGTTTCTCTTGTCTACCTTCTCTGTTGCAGTGGCTTTTCTGTATTGTTTCTCATACTAGTTTTTCTGATGCTACTTTTAAGCATGCTTCTCTTTCATTTCTTAAGAACACTAAACCACATTCATCATTGTTTTATGTAAGATGACTTCTATCTTACTCCCTACTGAATTCAACGATATTTTCATTTACAGTAGTTTCCCTTCTAAATAGCAGTTACAGACTTTTTAGTGTGTTTTTTTACAAGTTGGTTCAACTTTGCTTACTCTTTCCAGGGCCAAGAATTTGGAGGAGTATTAAAAAGTGGGCCTGGAGAAAATGCCAGTGTGGAAAAACAAGGCTGTCATCCCTTTTATGAATCTCTAATTGCTGATCCATATGTTGGAGAAGTAAGTTTCAGTTACAGAATTCTGAAGTGTTAGGTTTTTTTGTTGAGATATTAAAATTAAGTAAAAATATGGATTTTGAATTATTTGTGTGATTTCAAATTTATGCAGTAGTAGGAAAAAAACCCCCAGAATTAAGCAGAAAGCAAAGCAAATGCTGGAACCAAGGTAAATAATTGCATGTCATGCAAGTGAACTAAATATAACTTCAGGATGTAGTGCACCTGTATCAGTTACTGTATTTTATTTCTAGTCTGAAATCACCTATGGCACATACCAGAACAATTCTTTGGAAAGCTTTGCAGAAGTGTTGCTGAGAACTGAGAAACTAACAGAAACAAAGAGCAAAGGAAAAGACCTACTTCCAACTACAGAAGGTATGGGTATGTGTATATTCACCCCTGCATTTACTATATATATTAGATATTGGAGAAGCTATGAATAGGTTTAAATATAGAGAGTTGCTCAGAATGGGTATTTTGTGTGAATTTTTGTCCAGTTCAACACATTGGTAAGTTGTCCTGATAGAAGTATCTGCAGAGTTTACAAGAGAAGAGGTTTTTTAAAAGGAATTGGTCAGTGAAGGCTATAAATATGGCTTTAAATAAGCAGAAACTTGTATTTTGGGGGCTGACAAAGATAGAAACATTGTGGAGGGAAAAAATTTGTTGCAAGTTTCCTGAATGCTATCCTGTAAAGATATTTAAATAAAAATTTACAATACAGCTTTAATGTTACTTGTATGTATGCCTGTGTGTTCACTTACTCAGATTCTGTGCCATTGTGTACAGTTGTCAGTATTGAAGGGTCATTACAGTATTTTATTTGCTAAGTAATGCTTAACGGCAGCTTCTGGAATCACCAGAACTTTCTGTTGTGTGAAATTTCTGCATTTTATAGGTTTCACTTAATAATTTGTTAACTGAAGCAGTTTCACTTTTCAAACAAACAAACAAAAACAAAACACACCACCACCTATGATTGTTTGCCTTTCAGCTGTCTCCTGCTGGTTTAAGAAATTAACTGTTTAAATATTTACATGCTTCCTTTTGAAGGAAGTTATCTGTATTATATTTTATTCTGTGTTAAGTTCCACCATGAAAAATGAGTATATTAAATCACTTGCCATACGAAAAAAGTTTCAATTGAGACTTTTCTCATAAGCCACACAGTTTCATTTGAACTAGCATATTTGTCTTGCATGTATACAACTCAGTTGTTTGAACTGTGATATTTCTGCAGATAACCTGTACAGTTGTAATATAATAACGTTGTGAATGAGAAGTTGGCAACAGTTGGTGTAAATGGGGATGTATTAACATTTTGTTCCTTTCATGGTCTCTTAATGCAAAAATAGTTTTAAGTCAGTAGTTATGATCTCTTTTTCTTGTATGCTGAAAGTCTGTAGGCTTCTAGCTCTGATTCCTGTCTCTTAAAGGAGGACAAGGATTAAAAAGTACTCATTGCTTTTTTGGGGCAAATGGTGTTGGTTGGCACATCTTTGATAATACTTCCTGCTCTAACTGAAATAACTGTAACTGTTGTTTACAATTCACTGGCTGGCTTTGAGATAGAACCTGAGAAAATTTCAGTTTCAGGGACTTGTGCTTGAAGGAGAAAAGAAATTTTAGATTCTAGCTTTGTTTTTGGTGCCTCTATCTTCCTTCTTTAAGCATGCAGACTACTGTTTTTACCATTTAGATATTTTTTATTGTCTTCTACTACTCTTATTCTGTAGTCAACCTTTATTTCACTTATCAGTCCCTCCAACTGTGCTGTGGGCTGAAAGTTCTGTTTTCCTCTGGAAGACTGAGGTGTATTTGTTCTGTACTCAGCAATCCTGCTGTATGACACAACAGGCAATGTTCTTACACAAAAGTGTAATGTAGCTTTCAGTAAATGAATGAATTGGTAGTTTGCTAATTGTAATGCATTTAGCTCTGGATTAACAATATTGGATCCCACCTTTTCCAGCTTCTTAATGCTTTGCTTTATTAATTCCCATGAAAGTCCTTATGATGAGTTAACACTTTCAGGGTTGTGGAGCTTGAAAATCATGTGGATATGAGTCCTATTCATTATTTTGTGGTTTTTTTTTTTCTTTTTCCAGTGTTTTCAGGTCTATTCTATGGTTTTTGGGAGGATTTTGCCATGTGAAACGTGAATGCTAACATGAGTTATTAGCCGCTGTACTATTCACTAACAAACATAGCAGATTTCATTTGATTTTGGTGACAAGTTTGGATCCCATTTGTTTCCTTATAGTTGTCCTCTGGGACATCTACAGCAGCAGGTTTCAGCTCTTAGAGAGGAACTGATGAACCTGGAAGAAGATGTAGTTTAGCAAAGAAACCTTATTTGTGCTTAGCACATTGTTTTAGGAGAAACTGAAGCACACACCAAACTGTTCTTGTTACCACTGTCATGCTCCAGGTGTGACATAGAGTGCATCCAGACTCAGCGATGACCGAGGCAGTGTTGTGCATCTCTGATTGTAGTTCTCTTTCCCTGTAGCCCTTAGAGATTTGATGGGGAGGCTGAAGATGGGATATGAAGGGGAAGTTGCTACAATTGATGGCTGCATTTCATTGTAACCAGATTAGATACTAAACTGAAAGTAAACCAAAGAGATTCAGTCATACCTATTGATCCTCAGGAGTTTTAAAACAAAGAATAGCTGAATGTTTTCCCTGCTTTTGTAATTGCTTGCAGATATGGCTGTTCAACTGCAATATATACCTTGGAGTTTAGTGAGATTTCATCACATGATAAATGAACTATTGAAGACTTGAAGCAGTTTTTGCCTTTTTTTTGTTTTTCAGAGAAAAAACAAACATGGGAATAGAGTTGAAACTTTCTAGGCATTGATAAATGCCAGTTTTCACAAATAAACTGTTTTCTTCCCTACTTTTCCTTCCAAACAGGCTTGTCATGTAAAGGCCTGCACAGAAATAAATATTAATAAGATCATTTTTGTGTGCGTGTGTTTTCCAAAGGAAATATTGCTTGTGGGGCAGCAGCACTGGCTCTTTGCTTGTCACTACCTGTCCTGCCTGGTTTGCCATCCCTCTAATGTTTAATCTCTTTGGTAAATTTCAGATTTCTGTGAAATTATACTAAGTTCTTGTAAATTTTGTGACGATGTCTGAGAGGACAGAAAGGCATCCTGCTAATGTCCATACCCTGTGATTTGAAGTTGGCCATGTTAGATGTCAGAGAATTCTACCAGGTTTTCCCTGGGAGGCAGAAAACTGTTAAATTATTCTTTATATATAGGCATGTGTTTGTGTGTATACAAAGTAGGCATCTTTATATGGATACATGAAAACATCTGCACACAAACAAAATTGTTATTTATTGAGTCAGTACAGGGAATGTGTTTTTTTTTTTCTCAGAGGGGATGAGAATGGAGGCAGGTCTTTCTTCTTAAGTGCATCCTGGCAACTGGGATGCCTTTGTGTTAAGCTTCATGCAAGAATATGAATAAAATCATATTTTCTGGCCTCGTATTGGTGCTGTGGTCTTTGTCATAACTGCTGTCTGCAGGGTAAGATAATTTTCTGCTAGTGGGCAGTTGTCATGCTGGGGATATTCAGTTGGTAGAGAACCCATAATGTATTATGTATTCCCAGGGCTTTGCAATCACTAATTCTCCAGAGAAAGGGAGAAGAGGGCAGAGCCCCAATTCTTTCCCTTCTCCTGTTTTTTTCTGTTCCACTAGAGGTGTTTGTAACTTTGCTTGTGCTCAGAGTAGGAAATTAATCAAGCTTGAAATACTCAACATTTCTAGAGTCCTTTTGCCTTTTCTTGGACAGCATACAATTTAGTTTGAATGTAGCAGAAACAAGCTGTTAGCAGCAAGAAACTATTGGTAAAAGCTATTTGAAGGGTAAAGCATAGGTGCTGTTGGAGAGGCTTGTATTTGTAGTAGCTGTGATGTATTGCCATGTAGGCAGCCTCTGTGATCATTTGTCACATAGAAATTTCTGTGATGACTTGTCACATAGAAATTTGGGGTTTGTGTTTGGCTGAGGGCCAGTATGTAAATCCACTTCAGGCTGCTGGCAAATTAATGATAATCTGAAAATTGTAATTGGTCATCTAAGCCTTTTATAGGTCATTCTTTGGAAGAAAGAATTCACTGGGGAGCTCTGTGTGTAAAGTAATCATGTTTCTTGCCAGTGTGCCCTCAAGAGTAGTTTGTGTAATGTGGGAATGTATGTATTTGAGACTTCATAAATTTCTAGAAGATGGTTTATATTGATTGAAGTAATAGTAATAATGTAATCTATTAAAAAAAAAAAGAAAAAGAAAGCATAATGTTCTTTTCCTGGTATAATTACAATTCCTTATGCAATTTCTAGTCCAGATTTCTGAAGATTTTTGAAGTTGTCCCTGTAATAATAATTTGTATTCTCTACTCCCTAAATGACTATTAAGAGTATCATGAGAATGGTTACTCTGTAATTGTGTTAAAACTTTTGTAGCAACCTCAGTGATGCTTGACTTCAGTACAGAAGGAGATAACTACCTGAAGGAGTGATCCTTCTTCTAATTAACAAATCTTGGGTGCTCACATTGTGTCTGTTTATTGGTTCTCTTATTTGCATAAGTTAAAATATAGCAGGTTTTTTAAACAAAACAACAAGCTTGATATCTGTGATGTAGGAAAAGCAGGTCATTTTTGTCAGTTTTGCCAGAAGTATATCTTTTTATAATCAGAGTAATTATTCTTTGACACATAAAGTGTGTCTGTGTTGTGCTGATATTTGTTTGCAGTGTGTTGCAGGACCTGGTTTTTTTGTGTTTTCCTATGACATTGCAGCTTTTCTTCTTCCTGACTAAGATAGAACTTTTTAATATGATTTGTTATGTCCAATGATAAGTGATTTAGAGCCCAGGCTTGAAGAGGAGACATTCTGTACCATTGCTCTGGTTGTTATCTTTGAACACTTGCAACATTACATTACTGCCTTGATTTTACAAGCAAAAGATTTATTTGTTTGTAAATCAGTACAGGTGATATGTTTGTGGCTTTGTTTAGCATCTGTTACTGCATGGTCTCATTCTTGTTTGGTTAATGCATCAAATGCTTTGCCTGGAAGTCAAGGTGAAGCTGTGTTGCAGTTCAATTACATATTATCTGCTTCTGGATTGCACTGATAAGTCTGTAATTAAGTATGTATAGAGGTGCTTCAAGCTAGTGTCTAATAAAACATGGTTACACTGAAAACATTTCATTTGTGAACTGTCCAGGCTAGATGAGTCACTAATCAAAGCTTTATTCCCACTCCCTCCTATGTTTTGCAGTTCTGCTACAACTGGCAAGTGATGCTTTACCAAATGATATGGCCTTGTCTCTTGCCTATCTACTTGCACTGCCACAGGTATGCTGATAATCATAGAATCATAGAATTGTCAGAGTTGGAAGGGACCTCAAAGATCATCTAGTTCCAACCCCCCTGCCTGGCAGGGTCACCTTCCACTAGATTAGGTTGCCCAGAGCCCCAGCCAGCCTTGTCTTAAAAGCTTCCAGGGATGGGGCTTCTACAACCTCTCTGGGCAACCTATTTCCCTTAATGACTTTGTTTAGATATTTTTGCCAGGAAAGATTATTCATAGCATTTCAAATTTACATAATAAAATTTAATTTCCTTAGGATTTTAAAATGTAGGTCTTTGAATTAATTTAAATACACATTTTTTTAATTTGGGCTGGTTCATTTAAAAAAAATGCTGAACAAATACAATTGGCCTGGCTTATGAGTATGACACTGGTGAAAAGACACATTTTCCTACTTAAAATAGTAGTTGGGCTACTTGACTGGTGGTTCTAATGCAGCTCAGAAATACAGATAACAATTTTGTGGTTTAGAAGCAGCAAAAATACCATTGGGAAATAGTTTTGATTAGGTGTTTGTGCAAAGGGGGAAAAACCAGTCATAATGTAGAATTATCTGTGTGTGTGTAGGTTACTGATTTACTTCTGTGCCAGAAAAACATAGTCAGAGCTACTTCTAAATCACAGCAAGTAGCTTTTTAGAAAGTTTGTGCACTTAGTGTTGTATACTTGCTAATTCTTTCATCTAAATTAATGTGCTCTTTCTCCTAGGTGGTAGATGCCAACAAATGCTTTGAAAAGCAATTACATTCTGCGTTATCTCTCCAGCTGGCAAGTTATTACTATAGCCTGCAGATCTATGCTCGTTTGGCACCATGTTTCAAGGACAAATGCCACCCTCTCTACAGGGTTAGTACTCTTTCTTTTTGAAACCATATTCATTAATGTGCAGCATTAAAGCTGTTTTAAAAAGCTAGTACATGAGTTCAGCCTGTTAAGGAGCTGATCTGACTTACACTGTGAGCAGCATGTTAAGTTACACATAATTATTCTGTAGGGCTGTAAATAGACAAGTGCTTCACAGTTTGTGAAAGAGTTTTTGAAGCACTGTGTCAAGTGTCATTTATAGGTAATAGCACTATCAGTCTTCAAAGTAGCTTATAAACACTGGGCAATAATGAGCATAGTCTATGCTGTCATCTTGCAATACTGATACACTGCACTACTTCCTAGAGAGAGTGAAGTGTCCATTTCAACAGGAGCCTTCCCTGAGGTGTGTTACTTTGTATTTTGGTTTACATAAGGTGTTTTGAAAATTCATCCTGATTCAATGATGAATTTGTTGGATTTCCTTTGACAAGTGTTTATTTTTGAATGGTACAGCTCTGCTTCTTATTCATCACTTGTGATTAAAGCAGTTACATGGTAAACTCCGAACTAAATCAAAGAGATAATATACAAAAGCTTAGTAAGACACCAACTGCCATTCCTTCTAAGATACCTGAGTAAAAGCTTTTCTTTGCCACTCTGAGAGCCTTTCTGAATTTGTACCAGTTCTTTCCTGCTGTACAGATGCTCTCTGGACTGCTTGGTTTTCAGCCTAGCTCTGCATTACAGCTAAAAGAACACTTCTGGTCACACGTTTTCTGAAGAGAGAGACCACTAATCACATGACATGGCATGAGAAGAGATTTTTTTTCCCATGTTCTGAAGGACTCCTGATTTACTGAGGAAAGCCTGGTTTGATGTCCACACAGTCCTGCAGTTAGGCAGCCTTTCATTCCTATTGACACTTGCATTCTACTCTCTTCTCTTTGAAGGTAAAGGAAAACTTAGCCCACAACTGGAATATGTGAGGCTTGCAAAATATATTGGTGGTAAGGAATCCATTCATGTTTGTTAAATAGCATTAGTTGAGGTTAGGGCCATCTGCTGCAAGATGTCTTTCATGAAAAAAGAAATTTTAGGGTTTTTTGAAGTTTAAAAAAAAAATTATTATAGAAATACTAGAAATTATTATTATAGAAAGAGCTATGAAGCCTTTTGAAAGAGTCATAAGAATGAGGACAGAGATGTTAAAGATTGAACTTTTTCTACTCCTGTTGGAGTTAGTCTTATCAATAGCACCATGTAGCTTCTCTGTAAATAAAATAAAATTTATTACTGATGTGATCTTTGGCTAAATCTTTTGTTCCAAATCAGTAACATAGTGTATGTGACTGTGATAAACAGTGGATACCAAGTTGTTTGCTAAAAAACATGTGCTATGTTTAAGTGCTACTCTTAAACAGTAGCTTTTGAAAACGGCTGAATGAGAATAATCCCAAGTGAAGAGCATGCCAAGAGAAGGAAAGTAAAACAGAGGGGAAAAAAAAAAGAGAGAAAAGAGAGGCCTGAATACCCTTTAAGAAAACACAGAAGAATACATTCACTGTTAGTGATTCCAATGATATTCAGTGTAATTTAGGGAGTCTCCAGCAAGGAAATGTCACTGAAGTAGAAAAAGAGAAAAAGAAACAGATGCTTTTGAGCCAAATAAATAAATTTTTGTTTGTTTTTTAATGCTCTGTTTCCACAGCAAAGCAGCCACTTGTTTAAATGTGCATCTTAGATGCTGGTGATAAAGCATTGGTGTGAGGAGACTAGTTGCCTTTGAAATGCTGTATTTATTTTTGGTTTAAGTCTGTACTGGGACTGGCAGGGATAGGGTTAATCTTATTCAGAGCAGCCACTATGGACTGTGCTTTCTGTTTGTGGCTAGAAGTGTTGGTAACAGACCAGCGTTTTGGCTGCTGCTGAACCTTGCTTGCATAGCATCAAGGCTGTCTCCCTACTGCCACTCTCATTCACAGCTTCCTACTTCCTGGTAGCCACACAGCTGAGCAAGAAATTTCCTAGGTGATTTTTTTTCCTGTTAACAGCTTATCTCCTTATTTGTTCTACCTGATGATCTGATAAGTGACCAGAAAAAATGTATCAGGGGAATTACTTGCTCTGGAAGGGACTGGAAAACTTTAATTACCCTAAGGTTAATTAACATTATGTTCCTGTCCTTATGCTGCTAATCTGATACTGAGGGTTCAGTAATTTTGGAGAGTTTTTTACTGACCTTAGTGGTGGGGGGCAAGTTTCTTCTGGAAGCATCAAGCAACAGTTTTAACAAATAATGCTAATCTACAGGGAGTAATGAGAATTCTGCACTTAATAGCACATGAGGAAAGTTGCTGATAGCAGAAGATTCTTAGCTTTTATATTTATTCCCTTATCTGCTATTTTTAATGCAAGACAATTAATTTCATTCTTCCCCTTTTGTGCATTGCAACTGGCACTATATTAAAACAGTAATCTCAGAGATTCTCCTTAGTGATGCTTTTGACACAGTCTACACTTGGTGAAGAAGCTGAGTTCAATTCCACAGAGTTAAGTAGCCTGATACAACTGGCTTTTGAGTCACTGTGTGAAAGGATGCATTTATGCACTGAACTTATGCTTGGTGCACTTAACCTTTTCTTCCCTTTTTTGTTGCTTGCTGCTTAGGGAAGCCTCTGTCAATCTGTCTGTAAGAGGCAGAATTAGGTCTGCTTTCACCTCACATAAACTCGCTGTCTGCAAAGCAGGGTTCTTTTCTTTGTTTTCTCTCTCTTTTTGTTTCACAACCATTGTGTATTTTAGTTCCTGTGCTGTTTCTCTATATTCCTGTCATTGTCAGACCATTATTTCTGTCTATTCACATCTTCCTTTGCAGGATCATATGTAGGTTTCTCTATACAGCCCTCACAGCAATGGCATCCGTAGGCTTTAAGTGCATTAAGTAGCTGTGATAAATGTGTGTCTTATTCTCTCTCACCTTCTTTCCCATGGGGGAAAGCTAGTATGTGGAGCAGTTTTAAAATTACTGTGTACTGATTTGTGTTTATCTTCCTTTGACCTTGCTTTCATTAATGCAAGAAAAAAAAAAAAAAGACTGCTTTGAACTTGGTACTGAATGTATAGAAATCTGTGGTGATCTTATGGGATTTCATTCTTGGGGCTTGACCCGGCTCCAAAGGCAGCTCTGTTGCTTATTTGTATAAGGTTGATCTTAATTATTAATACAGTTTTATTAAGTCAAAGAAGCAGAACTCCTACCCATGGTCCTTATACTACAACTTGAGGTAATATTCTAAATGTAGGATGCTGAAAATAAAGACTTCATTTGAAATGGAAATAACTATTGTATAAGAAGATTATGCAGGAAGAAAGGCAGGTCTCACAGGCTGCCAGATGTATTACCCCGTTGTGTGAGGTGAGGTGTGATGGCTTCAAGCTTATTACATGGCACCACTGTGCACTAGAAGTTAAGTCTGTACTCAAAGTAATCTCTTATTGGAAGTCAAATGCTTATTAAATGGCTGCTTGTTGATTTGTGTTTAATAATAATATCCTGTTACATTCCTAAATTATAAACTTAACTCACTAGCAATGTATGCATTTCAAATCTCAAGTTGGGTTTGTGTCTGTAAAGCTTTACACTGGCACGCAGAACTGACCAACTGTGTCACAGTTTTGCTTGTCTGTCTTGATGTTCAGATTTTCATCCATAAACCCATTGATTAGTGCTAAGTCTGTTGTAGCTGGTAAAATGTTAGTGTTCTTTATTATTAGCTTATGACTGACATAAACCAGGATGATCTTCAACTGTTGTAAGTCCTGTTTAATGCCTTTGTCTCCTCTTTGGACCCTCTTTCTGTTTCTGTTATTGATGCTGAAATGCATCAGTATTGATGCAAATTTCCTTTCAAAGTGTAATTTCTCCCCTTCACTCTACTGAATTTTCTATATTCTGCATCAGGTTCAAGTTTCTTTGTTGATCTTTAGATTGCACCGCTTTGTTTTCGTGCTGCTGTTTATGCCTTGTGTTTAGTATCTTTTTATATACCAGGCTACTTGCTTGTGCATGTTCAGGTACTATTATTCATTAATACTTAGGGAGGGGGGAGAATCTGTCTCATTTGGTATATGCTTCTCATTTTCTCTAAAGACCAGTGCATATCTGATGGTTCCAAAATCAAAGCATCATAATTATTAAATAATCAATTTAAATTATCTTTAATAATATTTAGATGACTCAAAAAAGAAATACTGTTAAAATAGTTGCTTGGTTTTGGTTTGTTTCCCCCACCCCGTTTTTGTTTCTTCAAGATAAATTGTGCTTAAGAAAAAGAGATGGTTACAGTGGTGCTTATTTTTGGTTCTCCAGGGTTATATAAGCTATTCTATTAAATCCTACTTCTGAAAGCAGAGAGAGTGTTGTTCTTAAGCCAGCTATTCAGAAATACTCTTTTAGTAAGGAGGATCTTCAAACCATCTTTTCATTTCAGCAGGGATTTGAGGTCTAGCTTGCCTGTGTTTCTCTGGAGACATATTTGTAGCTTTTCATGCGAGGGAGGTGGTTGGGTTAAGTACTAATGCTTGCCTTCTTGCTAAGGGTTTTGGTGCTCTCTGGGAAACAGTATAAAGGTGACCGACAGCTTTTTGAAGCAGTCAGTTAGCTTTGTCTCTCTTACTTTCCTTCTTTCCTTTTCTGTGCTTCTGTAACTGTTTTCTGCAGTCAGGGAGCATCATTAATTTTGCAAGAAGCCAGACTGAAATTTTGTGTTCATTATAAAATAAAATATTTTAGCAAAATTTTTATTCATGTAGGTTGACAATATAGGTGAATTTTCAGACAATGTTGAATTCCCATCAGGTGAGATAGGTAGCTCCTCCATCCATCTGTTTGGTGGGTTGGTTTTTTGGTGGTGAATTTATTTTTATTGGGGGGAGGAGGGGAGGTTGATAGGTTCTTGGTGTTTTGTTGGGTTTCTAAAATATTTTTAAATATTTTTTTCTATTTTGTTTAGGTTTGGGGGCTTGGGGGTTTTTTTTTTTGGTGTTGTGTTTTTTCTGCCTTTTTTGTTTTAAATCTTGGAGGCTTGAGGTTAAATGCTAGATTGACCTCTCTAAATTTAGCTTAAGAAGCTATTTATCATTTCTCACAGTAAGAGCTATTGCTCTTCTCATAGTAGGAGAAGGTGGTTTCTGAGAAATTCATGCTTCTAATCAGAAGTGCTAGCAGTGCTCCTGGATTAGGATGAAAAAATAGTTGATTTCTGGAATTTTAATAGCTGTCAGGGAAGAGGAAGTTGTGTTTTGTAGCTCATGGAATATTTAGTTTTCAAGCTTTTAATTAGTAAGATACAGAAACATTTGCATGAATCCAGCCAACTAACTACAAATGAAAAAGATACAATACTGTACTTAAACTGTTATATTGTACTGAAGTTTTACAGTAGGAGTGTGTGCTCATCCCAGAACCTGTATATGACTGCAGCTGCTGCCATTTAGATCAAGATTAAAGATGTATTCTAAGAATGTACAAACCCATAATTTATTCAACCAGAGAGTGCCTTTCTTTTTCTTTTAGAGAAAAGGGATATAGATAGAAGTTTAGGATAATTACCTACACTTCTATTTGCTGAGAGTAATGCAGACTGTAAATGGGAAATAAATTCCATACTGTGAATTTAGTGAGCACTTCACTCAAAACTACATACTAATTTTCTATTTTCAGAGGCATTCTTTCAGTTGACATTTTAACCTTTTACATGTCATGTGTTAGTTCCACTGAAACAGCTGTCACCTGAAATGATGAGGTTTTTTTTCTACCTAAACATGACTTATCAATATCTTACTCAATAAAAGATAGCCTGTAAGAGAATACAAGGTAGAAAAGAAACCATGGAAATATTTTCTCTTGGGGCAAATAATTCCTTACTCATGCTGAAATAGCTGATTAAAAAACAAAGTAGAAAAACATTTAAAATGGAGCTCTAGAGCAATTTGTTCAACTGTTCATACACAAGTCATTCAACATAACTGTAGAAAATACTGCCTGAACGACTTCTCAAATTAGTTTTTTATGTTTTATTACTTAACAGCAGTCTCTTGCATTATTTTTTTCCTGCAGCAGTACTGGCTTCCGTATTGGAAACTATGTTGATTTAACTTATACCTAGTGTTTTTGTTTGGACTTAATGTCATTTTGTTGTCATTGTTTCTTCTGCTGCTGCCTATTAAAAGGTCATGTGTTGCTTTTGTAACAAAGTTTCCTCTGTTAGGAATTTATCATAAAATATCTTCAGTAAAGATTTAAGGCAATTTCTAGACTAAATGCTGATAGTAACATTCTGTAGTCTATACCTGCTGTATGATTAAATTTTGTAATGGGTGGCTGTTTGACCTTAAAACGATGAAACAAAATGTATTACCTGCATTTTTGCCCAGGTTTGAGTGTTCTGATAATTCATGGTTTTGTGTAGTAGATGCTGTACATTGCTTAGCCCAAGTCTAATACCATCCTCATTGTAATTTCTGAAGCAGGAATAAGAACAGAGGTAATATTATTTTGAGGATCTGTACTAGCAACATCTGATTCATAATTCAAAACTAACAGCTTAACTCTCAATCTGTTCTTATTCAGTGTCTTCTGGGGGCTTTGTTGCCAGAAAATATTTCTGTGATTCCACTGTGGTTATATCTTTAGCAACACCAATCTTCTGGGCACCCTTTTCTCCTATATGTGCTTCTCTTCATTCTGTTTTTTTTTGTCTACTTGCCTCCCCCTCCATCAAACCTATAGCACATTGAATCTCTTGCTACAGGGGTTGTGGCAGTTGCTACAAGGGTTAGGGAGAGCTCTTCTCTTCTTTCTGAGATGTAAGTGCTTTCCAGAGGTGTAGTTTGGTTCCCTGATGTTGGAGATGTGCAACAACTGGAGGCAGGATATGACATGGTCTAAGTGCAACTATGTCTGCAGCAGGAATTTTGCACCCTGCTCACTGCTGTCTCTTGCTTTGATCGTGTGCTCTCATCTCCTAGTTTAGCTAACCAGCAGGGCTTTGTTTGGTGGATATGTCTTCCTCTGTACCAGGATCTCCTTCTCAGGATCACTGAAAATGGTTTTAAACAAATCAGGTGTTACAGGAATCTGGGCACAACTTTATATGTCCTCTGCCTTCTCTCTTGGATTCTTGTGGCTCACTGCAGCTGCAGCTTTTTGACCATTGCCAAAAGATTACAGTTCAAAAGGTGATGGAAATGTTTTTCAGCTTCAGTCTAGAAAGATCCACAACATCAGTTGTGTATTTGGAGTGATTATGAGCAGATCAGCCTTGATAATCTAAGCAGCTTTTCTCAGCAGTGTTCCTAGTAGTTTCTGTATTACAGTTTGGAGATCATTTACATTAAAAACAAAACCAGAAGATTAAAACTCCTTTTTAGAGCAGTTGGAAAGATTCTTCTTAAAAGAAGTAAACAAGCTAAATAGCCTTACAATGATCTAATATTATCTCAATGACATGTTTATAGTAGAGCTTTTTATTATTTATCTCTCTTGCCATAGCTGTAAAATTGTTGATGCTTTTGAACAGAAGAAAAACTGTTTCAGTTTTTTTATATATAAATGGCTGAATTAAACCTTTTAAAGAGATTTGAATGAAGAAAGAAATAGCAACCTGCCAGAAGAAAAGAGAAAAAAAAGAAGAAAATTGAAGATTATTTTAAGGATTAGGGTGAAGAAATTACAAGATGAAGCCCTCTTATCTCCTTAAAACCAGTGCTGCTTTTATAAAATCACTGACATAGAGATTCTGAAGGACTTCCCAGGGGTGGCTCCCGGAGAATGGTCAAAGAGAAAACGCTACTGTCAACGCCTAGTCAGGTGCAACATGATACCCAGCTGAGGCTTTCCCATAATGACTGGTGGTGCAGTATTGACAGGAACTTGGCCTGATCTGTGCTGAGTAAATCCGTACAATAGCATGAAATTGAAGTAACTTTATGCTGGAGTGATGGGTGCCTAGTTCTTTTATCTCCTCTTTCATTTTTCCTTTAATTCCCAAGGAAAGTCTGTACCAGGTTGTTTCACTGTTGCCAAGGCAACACTGTTACATCACAAAGCCTAGTGCTGGTCCAACAGAGGAGGGAAATGGATTGGTGGGTAGCTGATGAGGGATTTCCCTTTACAGTACTCTAGAGTCTCATGAGCTAAAGGTATAATGTGTTCAGGTCAGCTTTTGTGGCTTCACTGGAAATCTACCCTATGTTTTCCACTGTGTTTGCATGTAAAGTACCCTTCCTTGATAATCAGGAAGGGGAAGCAGTGTCCAAACATCTGTCTAGAAGTACAGGAGGAGATTTATCTGGCAAAGTAGGGAGCTGGACACCTAGGTATAATTTCTGAGTAGCTCAAAGACTCTGCAAAGCCAATGGAGATGATAGTGTAGAAGTGGTTTGGGGGTTTTTTGGGGGCTTTTTTGTTTTTTTTGTTTGTTTTTTTTGATGGATAATGTCAGAAAGAGAACAAGTTGAAGATGATTTCTTGTTGGTCTTACATGTCAAAGTTCATTTGTCTTTACACAAATTTATATTGGCTTTGTGGTTTTTGTTTTATAAACAAGTGCCTCTTACAATTTTAAGAAAGTAAAAAAAATTGATAAACCCTATGAATGCTGCAGTAAGAGTCAGGATTTACTGAATTGTGCTAATTTTCATTTTGGGCAGCCGCTGTTATTAGCTAATTATTATGGTCTTTCCAATTCAAAACTGTTAAGACCTTTTGAATAATGGCAGTACCACTGTAATGATCTTTCTGTATTAGTGTTTGTTAGAACAAGCATCATGTTTCATTGAACTAGGTATCTAATGGGTGTAGAAATATTTGTGATGTCATTTGACAGAGTGACAACCTGGTCAAAACATTATGATTGGAAGTAAAGTGATAGATTGGGGTTTTTTTTTAAAGGAATTTCACATTTAAAGGTGGTGATTGCCCAATATATTGAAGACAACAGTGGACTAAAAATTAAATTACTTTAATCCAACTGTCTTAGTAAGTAGTAGTATTTTAAGTTATTGTTGTAAATACATTTAGTTCTGCCTCAGGGTAACAAGTTGTGTACTATTCAGGAAACTTACTAAAAATGTTATCTTTTCATCTTCAGAAGCTATTTCTGGAGGAGGAGTTCTGATTTGTTTGAAAATACTTTTGAGATAGTTCATAAAGTATACAGAGGCAATCTGGTGGGCTGTGCACTGGAAGGAGGATGCTGATATTGGGTTCTACTCTTAGTGGAGGGAGAGAAAAGCTAGCAAAAGATAGGAAGTTTACCTTCATAGGTTGCAGAGGGACCTGCCTTTCTCAGTGGACTGTACAGAGGATTTAGGCAATTATGTTAAATACATTTCTTCATCTTGCTCTGACTTTTCCTGTCTCCATGCGCTGCTTTCAAGTGTATCACCTGAAATGAGATACCAGGGTACATAATAAGCAGTGGATTGGTTTCCAGCTGATATAATTGTCTTATAGAAGCACTGCTCTGCTTGCCTGTCTCTTTTCTGAGGTTTTATTATTGTTACCAGTCTCCTAAGCAACCTTGAAAGAAGTACTGATGTTGTTTATCAAATCAATGAGTTTGCAATGCTTAGAGGGCTTCAGAAAAATGTCATGTGGAGGGTAAAAAAGATTCCCTGTAGCGTTTCTGATGACTCAGTGAGCAGCCTGTCAGCTAAGACTTGAAAAGAAAAAAAAATGAAAAAAAATCAATGACCAGCAAGTCAGAAAAAAATTCAAGCATTCTTCAAGGTTCAAACATTTGTTGCATGTTTTACCCTCCTGTGTGCATTCTAGTTAATGCTCCTAAGTTTATCTTCCAATTTAGCAGAACCATTCTGTAATAAAAACAAAGTGTATTTGTCCAGTGCAGTCAATATTTTTGAGATCACAGTGGTTGAATCAGCTGGGTTTTGGTTTTGGTTTTTTTTTTTTTTAGAAGATATTTCAACTACAATTGGTATCTCCATGTACTTTTTTAGTAGCTCTTTTGGCATCTCTCTTTCTTTAGTGGGTGCTATACAGAAGTCACGGTGCTTCCTTATTGCATTGTGCTGCTGGTGGCCGCATTCCTCATGGACGAGAGAAACCAGAGTGTTGGATTTGCTGAGTGACAATGTATCACGCACAGGAGTGTTCCAGTGGAGATGTCCTAACATAGCCACTGTCCAGATCTTGAGAGAACTGGGAACTCTCTACAATATATATGTTCCTTTTTCTTTTCAGGCATGCAGACTGCATTTGTTCCATGTTCTAAATTGTTGCTTTGCTGTGTGAGTTGTTGGCTACAGATGTTAGTGTTTGTTAAACATGCACGTGATCCATACTTTCAATGCAGAAAAGTAAGGTTTATTTGTGATGAAGGTATTTTGAAAACAGAAAGTAGTCCTAATCCATAGATGATCAATATTTAATTATTTGAAGACTTCAGGCTGTAGCTAATGCCTCTTGTGTAATTTGCAGATCCTGGAACACTTCTCATTCTTTGAAATTATCAGTCCTTGACACTTAAAATGCTAAGCTATTCATTTTCTCAACTCTGTATAATAGAAATGTATCAGAAAATCAGTAAAAAAAACCCCAAGCCTGGTTTTTAATATTGCTTCCATTCTTAGTTTTGAGATAGAATCTCTCTTGTAGAGTAAACTTACTTGTAGTGTTTGTAACTGAGGAGAGATATGGTAAATTTTCTTTAATTTGTTGAAGTGTTTTACCAATTAGTTGCCTATTTCAACATTAATAAAGTGAAAGTTTAGAAAACAAATAAATTCAGTCATAGTACAATACTTACTACTATTAATTTGGTTAGGTAAGTTTGTTTGAATTTTTGTAGCATATGAAATAGTCTAAAACATTCCAAAAAGATAAATTTTAATGTCATAGTGAATATCTCTTATAGAAAATTTGAAATTCTATTGTGCATAAAACTTCTCAGAAATATTTTATTTGGGAACACAGAGATCAGTTATAAAATGATAATATTTTGCAGAAGTCTACAAGGCTTTTTTTTGAGGTTGCTGTCAATTATTTCCACAGACTGATCCAAAGGAATTGATTCAGATGGTCACAAAGCATGTCACTCAGTATGACTACATAGACTGGCCTGAAGAAATTGCAATTTTGATAAATCAGCTGCATTACTACAATGAACGACTGCTGGATTTCACTCAAGCTCGGATTCTGCAAGGACTTGGCAAGGGAGTGGATGTTCAGAGGTTTACAGCAGATGGACAGTACAAGAGAGAAACAATACTAGGATTGGCAGAGTAAGTAATGTCTGTTACATTTATTTTCTTTATTTTATAAGAAGAGTTACGTTAAGCTTTAAATCAGGAAAGTGAACTGAGAGTAATGCTGACCTTTAGAAGGAATAAGTTACCAGTTGCTTCAGACATTTACATTAATGCTGCTACACTTGGAGCTTTTCCTATTCAAAGTACTCCACTGAAATGAAATGTTTCTCAAAGAAATGGTTTGATAGATTTTAATGGAAGCTCTAACACTGCTATTAACTGCTGATACTAGTCAGGCATGAATGACAATCAGAGTGCAGGTGGAGGTCTGGTCTTTATCTCCTGTAAACCTGCCCTAACGATCTGTTAGAGTATGCCCAAGCATCAAAGTTTGTAGTGAACCATAGTTAAAAAAATAAGAAAGGTTAATAAACTGTGTTTTATTTTTAATAATTTAGTTAAAGCTACTGTATATGACAATATCTTTCCCCTGAAGTCATATGGAAGTACTGAAGCTTTTGCTGCACGTGTTCTGATATTTAAAATGCTTTTGTCTCACCTTTCAGTTATCCAGAATAGAAAAAAAAAGAGAGATATGGGATAGTATTGCCTTTTAATTTGAAAAAGACTTTAATGAACATCTGCATGCAAGTACTTCAAAGTGTGGCCAAGTTACGAATATGCTTGAATTCTGTGTGTTTTGAAGACAATTACAGTTGAGTTGGTGCTGGATGTCAAAGGAAGAGTTCTGTGCAATAAGTAACTTACCATAATTTTTAAATCAATTTTAAACTACTTAAGCTTTTGAAGAGCTTACTTAGGTGTTTACAATCTACCACTCATAGCTACAATTTCAACAGAAATTTGTTAGTAAACCAAAACCCAAACTGATACAAAATGTTGAATAAGTTTTGTAGTATAACCTCAGGTTTTGAACACTAAGAAAGCTGCAGCTTTGCATCTCAAAAATATATACCTGCATAAATTCTGACATTGCATTTATAAAAATAGCTCGTAAGCATCTTCTGGTGTTTCCATTGGAGTTAACTGGCTTGTATACAGTGTTCAATGAGCACATACTATATCAGTAGTATGTCACTAAGTGAATGTCGCATCTTTATAATTATACTGTAGATAATTGTATCTGCAATACAAAGATCCTTCTGCTATTAGAGATGTTTATTCTGGGTCTAGCATGCTTATTTACATTCTTATCCATGAGTTCTTTAGATACTGTCTTTTGTAAAAATAACACAAAGTTCCTTACAGTAAGTAGAAATCAAAACATGGCGTCAAAGGGTTAATACAAATAAGGCTTTGTAGCACATGGATGAGATGCTATTCCACATTAGGCAGATTCAAAGATCTAATTAATTACTTGTTTAGTTTGCAGCTTCCTTGCTTTAATCCTCTCAATTGACTCTTAATCTGCATTTTCTAATGAAAACAATGTGCAAATTCAATTGAATTGTGTAGCATTTTTTTTCTTATTTTTTAATTATCATTAAGTGCCTCATGTTTTTAATCTTTTATGAAGTGCTGTTTGCAGGAACGACACCTGGAAGAGATGGTATCTAATTTACAAAACAGCTTTGTACTAAAATGAGCAGTTTCCTAAACCTACTTAACAAATAGTCAGCATTATCTTCCATATTTGCTATATTGTCTTTAGAGCTTATTATGCGTTATTTGTCAAATATTTAAAGATCTGTATGCCTCACAGACTTAATCTATCTTAGTACTCAAGCAGTTAACTCTTTATTTAGGAATAATAGGGTAGGAATGTATTTGCAAAGAAATTAGGGCAACTAGAGCAAGACTGAATGCAAATTCTTAGTCCTGTATAGCTTCAGGCCAACTGTGATGTATAAGGTCTCTAAACTATTCTTTTAGTTGAGGCTAGCTTTTTGTGTGGCTTAGTTTTTGCTTGTTGGGTTCTCAGAATGAGCTTGGTGTGTACAAACTAGGTCTCTTTCCAGAAAATTAAGCCAGAAGGCCCTTTTGTTAAAGGGATATACAATAGCAGAGGAACATTTTTAAGTGTATCACGGAATCATAGAATGTTAGGAGCTGGAAGGGACCTTGAAAGATCATCTAGTCCAAGCCCCCTGCCAGAGCAGCATTCCCTAGACCAAGTCACACAGAAATGCATCCAGACAGGTTTTTGAATATCTCCAGAGAAGGAGACTCCCCAGCCTCTCTGGGCAGTCTGTGCCAGTGCTCTGGCACCTGAACTGGGGAAAAAAATTTTTTTTGTATTTACACAGAACATCCTATGTTTCAGCTAACAACCATTGCCCCTTGTCTTGTCACTGGGCTTCACTGAGAAGAGCCTGACCCCATCCTCCTGACACACACCCTTCACATATTTAAAAGCATAGATGAGGTCACCCCTTAGCCTCCTCTTCTCCAAACTAAAGAGACTCAGCTCCCTCAGCCTTTCCTCATAAGGAAGATGTTACACTCGCTTCATCATCTTGGTGGCTCTGCGCTGGACTCTTTCCAGCAGTTCCCTGTCCTTCTTCAACTGAGGGGCCCAGAACTGAACACAATATTCCAGATGTGGCCTCACCAGGGTAGAGTAAAGGGGGAGAAGAACTTCTCTTGACCTACTAACCACACCCCTTCTAATACACCCCAGAATCCCATTGGCCTTCCTGGCCACAAGAGCACACTACTGCCTAATGTTCATCCTTCCATCCACCAGGACCCCCAGATCCCTTTCCCCTTCACTGCTCTCCAACAGCTCAGTCCTCCATAGTGTCTGGCAATACTATGTGTGTTTCTGTCTGTGAGCTAGTAAGAAATTTGAGGACCTACACAACAGAAGTGTTAAAACACTGTATGTGTTGCAGTTAAATCAAATAAATGCTAAGTGTGATACATTACCTCCTTTATTACTTTGTAATTGAAATGAAATGGAAACTACCATTTTTGCTGTAGCACAAAGGTTAGGCAGAAACTGTTGTTGAGAACCAATGTGTGTGGAGAGGAGGTGCCTGTCTTTGGAATATCTCTGTAGTTTGATTTTTTTTTTCTTTTTTTTTTTTCCCCCCAAATGCAGCACTGAGTATAAGCAAGTGCAAGAAGACACTGTATTTCTGTGTGTCACTATTCTAGTTTCTTGGTTTATGAAAAGATAATTAAAAGAAATAATTACTTTTCTAATGTAAATATTTGTGTTCATGTCATGTCTCCAGAAGTTTGGTGTAACTTTTCCTTGTTTTCTTTCACATCTCCATAAGGTCACTTGAAGAAAATGTCTACAAGATTGCTGTTTCTTTGGCTCAACGCTACCATGTTCCACTTTGGGAAGTTTACATGACCCATCTGGAGTTTTTATTCACTGACAGTGGGTAAGTTGTCTGCCCTGCAAATACACATACAAAAATTGTGCTAACCTATGAGAAAATTTAAGTATATCAAGGTTAGAGTTTGATTTGTGTCTTCATATTTGTTGTGGTGTGATACTTCAGGAATTTGTCTTTTCCATCTGATTCTTTTGTAACCATCCATGAAAAATAGGTGTTACAAGCAAGGATAAAAGTCCATATGTGTCTCACTGTTCTGTGATAGGAACTTTGTTGTTATTTTTACAGTCGCTAGGAATCTGTCTTGAACATTGATAGTTTTTATATTAATGACTCACTTTAGAAACATTTTGCTGTTTATTGATCTCATTTCTACATAATATCAAAGGAAATGATTATATTGGTGCTTCCCATTCACATTATTCATCTATTCATCTTGGGGGTTTTTTTATATAAGCTTTTCTTTTTGGTTTTGTTTTGAAACTCTTCTAGCCTACAAGGTTATGGCAGACCAGACCTGGCACTGGTAAGGGTGGGAAGGAAGGTGTTTATTTCGATTCCAGGGTTGGTTCCAGGGCACAGCTTTCTTTTTCTTTTTTTTTTTTTTTTTTTTTTTTAAACTTAGACATCTTGTTAGTTAGACAAGGACTTTTTGTCCACAGAAAGATGAATAAACCCATCTGATGAAAGACCGATCTAGTTCCCTCAATAGTGCATTCAGATGACAGTGATGTAGAGCCCCCTGTGTAAAACAGCAGCTTTTATCTACTGTTTGGACAGACAGGATCAAATTAGTCATTTGTTTCAAATTTTAAATTGTGAAAGCAGCTTTAGCTTGCAGCAGTATTTGTACCTCTTTTGACATTAACTATTAATTAGAAAACATTAAAACATTTTATAGAACATGACACAAAAAACAAAGCCTGATAGATGTTGGTGCAAGATCTAAGATGAAATAACATTCTGAGATTTTCTTTGCTTCCTTCAGAAAGCAGAGAAGTCATACCCTATAATTCTTGATGCTGCTAAATTATTTAGTGCTTAAACAAAATAGACAGCTAAGCTATAAACATGGCAACACTAGGGTGAATGTGAAAGAAGCAGCTGACTTCTCTGGAACTGGAATATTACCTAAGGTATTTTGTAGCAGTTTTCTATAATTTTCTTTGTTCTTGTCCTCCATGAGTTATTATTCATAGAATTCTGAAATCACTGAATTACAAAGTAACAACCTTTTCCCTAATGAAATTCAGAAAAGTCTTGCAAATGGATGTCTTATACCATAATACGCTGCTGAGCATGTTTTTGTTGTATCATAATCTCATTTTAAAGTTGACTGACAGCATATAGCCATTACAGTATATTTTAGTCTTGGGATTATGGTATTAATAATGCATACCTTGTTATGCATTCATTCTGAACTGAAAAGAAGTTTATTCTAAGAGTTAATCTCTTTAACTAAATATGCAACATTTCTATAAGCCGCTTTACGTGGGGAGGAGGTCAAAAGAAGCACTGATGTAGTTTGTATTAACTATTTCTTTGATTACTTGATGACAAATAAACGTGGTTTTCTGTTAAGCTGTGAATTTGAGTCTGATGAAAATTGCTTAGAATTGCATTAAAAAAAATCAATGGAAATGTAATAGGTTTTTTTGAAGAATCTGATGGCATTTGATTACTAAAGATCTGTAAAATGCATTTTATGACTTCAGCATCAGGAAATTTTGTTTGCCTGTCATAGAATCTATTATTCCAGAATTTTTATGAACAGCATAATGAAGCTTTCCTACCCACCCCAAAATCACATGGCAAACTTCTGTAGATCCTCATGATATAAATTTAAAGTCCATCTAGCCTTTAGTTTAAAGTTTGAGTTTGGATAGAATAATGTATTCCGATCATACTCTTGAAATCCATCAGGTCCAAATGTCTTTGTCTGTTACTAAGAGAGAATGGTGGTTTGTTTCCATTAATATCATAATTATTTTGATTAGTATGGTGGGAGACTTAACAAACAACAAGAATTTAGAGAATTAAAATAATACTTACAAGGTTAACAGCCTAACTGGATAGGTTCTAGATGTAAAATTAAGTCAAAAATAACTTATTCTCTCTCAGAAATCAGAGAATAATTTTGAAACTGAGGAAAAGGTTGTATTTGTAGTATTTGCTGTAAGAAAATCATCTTTAGGACTGAAACTGAGACATATTTTACTTGGATATCAAAGAGAAACACTGACTTGATGTGGCATTTCTACTCAGGAAAAAAATTGATGTTGAAATTCTAATTTAATCAATTTTAAAGGTAGAAGAAAATCAAAAGGGATTAGAAGACATCAGATTTCCAGGTGAAATGTACTGCCTAAAGTGGCATATGATTGGACTCTGGGGATTGTCAAGGTGGTGGTCATACATAGGGTAATGCTTTCCTCAGATTTTAGGTAAAACTTTCAGTTGAGAAATGTATAAACTTGAGATGAGACTTCCTTGATATGCACCCATTTTTCTCCCAGCTGAGGAAAAAAGGAATGATTGCATTCAGCTGCCTTTTATGTAGTCAGCTAGAGGTGTGTGAATTCATACTGTGAAAGAGCTAATACATTCTTTTCAAAAGGATCAAGAAAAAAATTTTCTGAAGCCGTGAGACTGGCTGAGGTCAACCCAAGATTTGCTGATATTTTCATAAGCTTTCTGGGATGATAGTTTGAGAAGCAGCTCGGTAAAACTGTCAAGTGAAGTATGTTAAGCATGAGTATTAGTGTCTAATAGATTAACTAGTGGGCAAGAAATTATTTTCAGCAATATTATCTCTCAAAACATGCATGTGCTCATCAGCTACAGAAAATAGAATGTAATAGATTGGGAGAACTTCTCATTGAGCAATAGGATTTTCTACCATCATTCAGCCACAAGTTTGGTTTGGTTTTGGTTTTTGTTTTTGTTTGTTTATAAAAATGGCTTCCTGTACAAATAGTGTAGACATATGTCTGTTTTCACATATAGCTATGCTTAGAGATGTGAAATGCTGCTTTCAATCCCACCTTGGTATTCATGACCCTTATTCTGCATGTCCAAGTCAACAGACGGCAAGATCAGGAAACAGAAGGGCTCCTTAGCTTTTGTTTACAGAGAACAACTACCATCTAAATGATCATGAATGACAATTTACTCTTTCAAAATCTCTTACAAAGTTAAATCTTAAATGCAGGACAGTTTGGTCCTGTGTTCCAAGTATACAGAGACTTTCATGATACGTCCAGGCCTTTAAAGCCAAAATTATTTCTTAACGCAGGTTATCGACACTGGAAATAGAAGAAAGAGCACAAAGTCTTGGTCTGTTTGAGACTTTGAAAACCAGTCCTGAAAGCTTCCATGAACACATGGTTAAATATGTTTACCCAAGTATTGAAGGCAGAGATCACCAGCGCTTGCTCTATTATTTTACACTTCTTGAAAGCTGTGGTTGCTCGGAAGCGGTGAAGCATGCTGTGAAACCCGAAACTCACATCCGACTCCTCAAAAAGTTCAAAGCAGTTGCACCAGGTGGGAGAGTTCCTGTTTCTTTTCTTCACAGCTGTATTGATTATTCTGTTATGTGAGTGTTGACATGATTATGCTTACTTAGTTTATAATCTCCAAGTAATATCAGGTGAATACAGGTATTTTAGTAGGTTAGTCCTACCTTATAGAAGTTCTTTCTCTTTGTATTAATTGGAAGCTTTGTCTACCACAGCAAGCAAAAAATATTTAAAACCAGGTTTCTGTTGGTGATGCAAATGAAAGTTACCTTTCAAAAGTCTGAATTATGTAATGTATTGGGAACTTTAAGCAGTTTGGTTTTGTTGGCCTGTCAGTATTTATGATTGTAAAAGGAGATGGAGCCTCTCTTTTTCTGCAGTTACTGGTTTAGTACTGATTGTTTTACACATCATTATAGAGCTTGAGCAGATTTAACTATGAATAAATTTGTATACCTTTTTCTCCTTCTGTCTATAGGTCTTAATTACAAAAAGCTAACAGATGAAAATGAAAACCCTCTGGAAACACTGGCACCCATCCTTACAAGTCAAAATATCTTATCTATTTCCAAACTGGCTCCCAAAATTCCTAAAGGAGATGGCACCATGCTGTCACCAAGCTCTCTTTATACTGTCTGGTTACAAAAACTTTTTTGGAAAGGTGATCACCATCTTATTAAAAAAATACCAGAAAGCATGGATGAGTGGCTACATGCATATGATCTGTGTTCAAAGTACTTTGATAGACTCAATCCAGATGATATTGTCACTTTTATTGATGAAATTACCTTTTCTTCAGAAGCTGTCACAAAGGTAAGCAGCTATATTTGAACAATATCAGGCCTCAGTTGAGTCACAGTTGAATATAATATCAAGGAGAAAGTCTCAGCAAATTTTACATTTTTCATTGTACAGTTTTTAAAGATAAATTCATAAACCTACCTTCCTCTGCCTACCTCTTCTTTTGATGACTGTCAGTACACAAATGATTTTTATTCAGTTAGAAAGGTAGATCTGTGACTAAGAGTTTGTGATGGAACCCCAGGTTCCCTGTATTCTGGTTTAGCAGAGAATAAGACAATTTTCTTGGGGGTTTTTTTTGTATTTTTTTATTTTACTTGTGCTCATCCTAAAATATATTGTGCCCCAGGCTTGTGTTTAGTATCAGCCTTTGCATTCTGAGTAGAATGCTCCATAGAGAAGTGTTATGAGCCAATGCATGTGATTTCTAGGCACTGCAATAATATAAATTATAAACTCTGTTGTAATCTCCATCTGGCTGAAAGCCTGTTATTGAAAGTATGTGATTTCATGTCAGCAACATATATTACCAGATCTGTAGTTTCTTTTTGCCCAGTAGGATATTTCTAACATAAAGTTTTACCCATGCTTTCATTCATATTTTTACTGATTACCACAAAGAGATGAGATTTCTTCAGTATTTCCTTATTAAAAGATCTTGAGATGTCATCACTACCTGTATATGAAATGAAAAAATGATAAAAAGGTGTTGTGTGGGTTGTTTCTGTGTCATTATCTTCTGCATTCTGGATTGTGCATATTTTCCAGGGGTGTTTATTCATTGTGTTCATTGAGGAGGATTTCAGTTTGTTCCCTGCTTGAGTACTGTTTTAGTATTCTCATGATGTTAGTATATATTTATTAGAATCCACATAGCCTGTATCTATACTAGAATTTGGTGGAGAAAAAAAAATACTGTTCAGTGAGATCCTGGGAAAATGAAAAGCTTTGTCAGTGCCAGATTTGTGCTCTGATCTGTCTGTCATGCTAGACCAAGCCGTTTTATCACTAGTTCCATCAGCTGTCTATTAAGCCCTGTTGAGCAGAACTACTGTCTTGTTTAGGTATTTTGATCCTTTCTTTATGTAATTGTTGTGAGTGTTTCATGCTTATCAGGAAAGACTGACACTCACTCAGAGATCTAAATTGCCAGATCTGACCCTGAGCTGAGGTAGCCAGGAGATGATTGTTGTCTAATGAGAAAGAAATACTGTTTTCACATGTGGTCACCTCTAGTGACTACTTAAAACTCTTGCTGTTAATGTACCTTGGGCATTTCAAGATTTTTTCATTCATTCCAGGTGAATGGTGCAGAGAGAGGGTGGATAGTCTCACTGTGTCTGTTCTGAAACTCATTGGCTATTTTCCTTTGTTTATTTCTGTTCAGGATTCTAATACAGTTTCCCTGCTATTTTAAGATAAGTAGGAGTAACATAAAAAAAATACTATAGGCAGGTTTATTGTGGTTGGTGGCCAAACAGACCTTTGTGGAAGGAATCTGTTAGGTTTTTGGCTACAAAAGATGACTAAAAACCTGTTTGAAGCAGTTGGGCAAATCAGCTGATTTAGTGTGTCCCCTGTGCTGGGTTTGGGACTGAACCAGATGTTTAACCAGCTTGCAACTAGTGTTGCCTCAGGATCCCATCTAATTTTCAAGTGGAAATGTGCAATCAGAAATTGTTGTAGAACCCTAAGACTCTTTCCTCTTAATTTGATCTGAAAAATGCTTCATACATAAAAGCTGCCTTTTGGCTTGCACCTTTTACTTAAAATTTTATCCTGTTTTGAGGATGCACTGATCATGTGATCACTCCTTTAATCTCTTAATTTGACCCTTTCTTCCCAGCTCAGGGCAGTGGCCAGGTACTTTATTATATCAGTTTCCCATTCCCATAACAGATGCACATTTCTCTATTTCATGGGACCGCTGATATTTCATATATGTAGAAGACTGCAAAAAAACCCCATGGACATTACTATGAAATAGCTGTCCCAGTGACAGCACAGACTAAGTTTTCTCACATACAGAAACTTTGTGAACTTTTATGTGGCCCTTGAGAGGAAGCTTGAAGTGAGATACTTTTAAGTGTGTCTTTTAGGAGTGCTGAGAGGTGAATTGGCTGCTTCTGCCTTTGCAAAAAGACACACCACTATCCCCTCCCTCGGCCCTTCATAGTTTTGAAAGGGGAGGGGAGGAAAGGAGAGAAAGACAGTGGACCAGGCATGTGTTGAAATTAACTTCATTTTCCTTGTGCAACAGCACCTCCATCTGAAATCCCTTCTTGGTCAGAAATGATCAAGAAAGGTCTGGAGTAATGGGATGTAGGCTGCATAAAGGGAGGCTACATGACTTGAAGTTCAAGTGTACCATTGCTGTTGTCACCATGTAGGAACTTAGGAAGCAGACATCAGAATATGGTGGCATATGCCACTGTTTATCAGCAGTAGAAAAGAGAGGCAGGTGGCAGACTGGCAAAGCAGTAGGGCAATAGGAAGCTGCTTCTATTTGCATATTCCTTGATATGATAGAGAACCTGGAACAGAATGTGTAATTCTGTAAAAGGGAATGAAAACACAGGGGTGCTGACTTCTGCAACTTCTTGTTCTTACTGAGAAAGACAACAACATGCTGGGCTTTGACAAGGGCCCACTTCTTTATCTGTCCACTTACACTAGATCTTCTTTAGCTTTCTGATGAGTTGGGTGAGTGGTGATGGGATGAAAAGGTAGATGAATGAACAGTGCTTGACTGGCCAGAATAGAGAATGTCTAAACTGGAGAAATGCACGGGGAGTTTGCACTTGTGAAAAATAGCTAACATTGTTTCACTGACTCGTAGTTTAGGGTATGACAAGGTTTTAGGTGCTGTTAGCTCTGAGGGTCTTTTCTCCCGTTTCCTTGCAGTCAGTAGAAATCAGTTACCACCTGGAAGATAAGATTCAGTTCCCCAAACTTAAGGGTACAGGGAAGTGGAGACATTGGATGGTGGGAACTATGTGAGCAGAGATGTGACATAGTGTGACTTCAATAAACTGTGGACCCAAAGTAACATGATTTATATACTGGACATTCTATATGAGACAGATCAGGCTGCTGCCCAAAATTTATTATTTTTTTGATCTGCAGTATGTACTGTAGGAGATATTATAATTTCTAAGGAGTTAAGGGTGACTTGTGAATCCAGAGTAATCCTTGATTGCTCTAGTGGCTATATATTCACAGTTTAGTTTTTAAAAATGCCTTTTTTGCTCAACTGAATTATCTAGTTTTGAAATCCCACCTATAGACCTTTGCCTGCTGTAGTAACGAGATTGTCATCAGAGTTTGCTTCCACAGTCAGAGTTGCCATTTCAGCAGAGGCCTCTTAAAGTTTATTATGATAAACTGAATGGAGAGACCTTGGAAAGTTTTATGTTTGGTTTTTATTTTTGGTTGGTTTGGGGTTTATTTGGTGTGTATATGTGGTGAGGTGTATTGGGGTTTTGTGACTTTATTGTTGTTAGCAGCAGTAGTAGTAATAGTAGCGTAGGTGTGAGTGTTTTGCTTTCCAGTTTTTTCCCTAGTTCTTATTATCACAACTTTTCTTTAGATGCAGTATATCAGCATCCATCTTCAGTTGAAGAAGGTAGAGATTGATGCAGTATTCCTGTTATTTGTGGTAAATGAAACAGATTAAGTCCTTTTTCTTCATCAGTACCCTCCTCACACGCTGAAGGACTGAGTTATTGATCCTTTGACCACAACAGCTCACTGCTGCAGGTGGTGAGGGTTCCTGCTAGTGGCACTTCTACTCAGAAAGCTTTTAATTCTGAATAACTATTCAAGTTTTTCTGACTAAATAATAATTCAGTCCACCTCTGTACTGTTATGCATAGGCTGTTTGCATGTGTGGAGTAAATTTCTCCCTAAAAGGGAGATACTCCAACTATTCAGTGGAACTACTGCTTATACTTTTGCAAGTGTTTTGGGTCTGTCATCTTTTCTTCCAACATCTCTGTTTGCTTTTAAATAATGCTGGCATTGTAGATTCTTAATTATAGTAATGATCATATAAACTTTATCTCAATGATTTCCTGTTTATTCCCCTTTGTGTGATCTGTGTGAAGCATTTTAGTTAATTTGGGGATTTTTTCATTCCTTTATTGCCAGCATTTTGTTCATTGTGCTAGATAGTTGGTTTTGTCTTCAAAGAGCCATGTGTTTCAGAATGCATAGCTCATTGCCCTGATGTTTATTGGTTAACAGTACACTGGGAAAAAAAAGCCTAACACAGCAAAACCACGAAAGAAAATCACAATTGAAAACAATTACTTTTTTTATTTGCTGTGTTTTCACTATGGAACACACACTACAAAAGGGGATGGGAACAATATGTTGATTAGGAGAACCTTTCTGTATTTCAGTGTTGCTGAGATCCCAGGTTCCTGTGGAATTGAAAGGAGAGGAGCTGTTTCTATAATCTCCAAGTTGCATGCTAATCACTGGCAATGAGTGGCAGGCTCAACATTGTGTGCAAGTGGATGTTACTTCTACAATACTTTATTATAAAGAAATACTTATGTATTCTGAAGGAAATGGGCTTCTGAAATGAGTTGTTACCCTGAGGAGTGCAATCTGTTGAGCTGAAATAGTATGTGATGTTCCTTGATCTGAAAATGAAAGAAAAATTTTTAGGATTTTTCATTATATATTATAGTCTATAAAATTAAAATTCTTTTTAAACTATAAAAGCTTTTTAAAAAGAAAACTTCACATGCAAACAAAGATTGAAGTAGCCCCTGAGCTGCTGTTTTTTATCACTGGCTGTGATACCAAATCTCATTATTGAAGCTGACTAGAAGTACAGAGGATAGCCATTCATATTTTGGAATAACCAGAGAAATGATATGTTGGTAGTGCTGCATTTTGGCACTGAACTTGTATTCTTTTTAATGCTTTATTCTTTATGTGCTTATGGCATCATGACTTTTAAACTGGCAGTCTACTCACGCTCTTCTCTAGGATATTACAGTTAGATGGAATGCTTATATTGTTTGCCTTTTGCTTTTCAATGGAAACATTAGTTTGTACAGTAGAAGGGGGAAAATGAAATACGTAGCTGTTTACATCTTTTATCATATTTACAAACTGGATAGTAAATCCATCTGTGGTCATTAAATTTTAGTGTGATATGAAGAGTCTCACTTTCTCCTTCCTTATAGTAAAACTTGATATTGAGATCTTGTAACAAAATCACACTTAATTCTTAGTTTGTGCTCATTGCCCTTGTGCTATCACTGGGCACCGATGAAAAGAGTCTGGCCCCATCCTCTTGACACTCACCCTTTAGATGCTGCTAAGATCCCCTGTCAGTCTTCTTTTTCCCAGGCTAAACAGCCCCAGGTATCTAAGCCTTCCCTCATAAGAGAGGTGCTTCAGTGCCCTCATCTTTGTAGCCCTCCACTGGTCTTTCTGTAGTAGTCTCCTGTCTTTCTTGAACTGGAGAACCCACAACTCTACACAGTACTCAGATGTGGCCTCTCTAGGGCAGAGTAGAGGGGAAGGAGAACTTTCCTCGGCCTCCTGGTCATGCTGTTCTTAGTGCACCCTGGGATACCATTGGCCTTCTTGACCACAAGAGCACATTGCTGGCTCATAGTTAACTTGTTTTCCACCAGGACTACTGGGTCTTTCAGATCTTTCTACGCAGAGTTGCTTTATAGCAGGTCAATCCCTAACCTGCACTGGTACATGGGGTTATTTCTCACCAGGTGCAGGACCCTAGACTAGCCTTTGTTTTGGTTTAATGGTTAGATACATCTAGGTGTACAGGTCTTTCAGAATAACAATCTGCTGGTTTGTATGACTTGTGCTTTAAATAGGTTGATGCAAAAGTTATAGTCTTCCTACTGCTTTTTAGTTACAATTATGTTCTTGGTGATATGTTTTAAACAGTAATCTAAACCTGACAATACCAACATTAAGTTAATTTTCAGCATTTGGGATTTTAAATTAACCTTTTATAATGATCCCCAGGTATATCTCGGTGCAGAATTAAAACTCAAAAGATTGTAAGATGAGAGTCTACAAAAATCATAAATAGTATTGGGGAAAAGAAGTTTCATATGGTTTAAAATGAGCCAAATTCAGTGTTGGTAAAAGAAAAGACCACAGAAGAAAGTAATGGAATGCTGATACTTTTTAAATAAATGACTATTAAGAAATAAAATTGTTTCTCATAAAATACTTCATGAAGTTTTATGCTGTGCTGTAGAGCAGTAGAGCCACCTGACCTCTAGGCACGGCTATAATACAGATTATGTAATGTACAGATGATTAATGATTAATTATTAAATAATCTTTTTCAGCTGCCAGTTGAAGCCAGGATAGAGATGACTAAGAAGGCTATTATGGCAGTCAAACATCTTTCTGAGAAATCAAGAAAAAGAATGTCTGATAATGACATGGAAGATGCTGAAAATCTATCTATTGCCTATGAAAAAACTCTGAATCACTTGCAGCAATCTCTTGCTCATCTAGAAACACTCACTCATAGTTTTATCACTTACTTGAAAAACAGCGAGCAGGTAATGATTACTGATCAGCTGCTTGTTTTCAGTCTTACCATGACTCGCAGTGATAGACATCAGTCTTCTCTCATATTTTATTAATGTTGTTTACCTTTGTTTTTGTTGACCTGGTTTTGAAAATTCACTTCCATCAATCTTTTGTTCTTCATAGTCTGTGGTAAATCTTGGTAGAGAGAAAGGCTCTGACTGATATAGCCCTGTAAACAGAGTACACTGATTCATGTTCAAACCTTATCTGTTCACAGGAAACACTACGAAACTATGGCTATTTATATGATTTGTCAAGGTCAGACAAAGAAAAAATTCATGAGCAAGCAGTAGCTATGTGTATAGATGGTCAGCCTCTGGACATGATACAACAGTTGTTACAAGTGGCTGTTGGTGATCTAGGTCTTTCTCCCAAGGATATTGTCCAGTGTGCTGTTAAAAAAATTGTATGTGTCTTAAGGTAAGTACACCATTTTGTTTTGGTTTTGTTGTTGTTTGTGGGGGTGTGTGTTTGTTTGTTGGGATTTTTTCTTGTTTGGATTGGGGGAGTTTGGTTTAATTTGTAATGGGTGTTTATTTTGAACGTCTGGATTTTGCAGAGAATTGGGCAGTAACAGGAAATTAGTTCTTAGATCACTTATGCTCCTCCTGTTTACCTATAATTTCATGTTTAAATAAGATAATTATATTTTTCTGAATTTAGGAAGCCTGGGCTTTCTGAACAAAGCAAGCCACAGATCTCATCCTTTTTAATTAATAACATTGGCTTTACAATATAGTTCCATTATATGCATGTGCACTTGTGAATTTTTAGCAAATTTACAGTTGCACATAATTCTTCCCTCTTAAACAGAGTGAAAAGGCACATTCCTTGGAAATAGTGGGTACCTCACACAGTATTTAGTCACTAGAGGCTGCTGTCGTAACAGCTGGTCCTACAGAAAGAAGTACAATTTCCATCTTTGGAATAACTTGCTGGGATATTTCTGGGATCTGTTTTCTGGGTTGGTTGGTTTGGTTTTTTTGTTGGCAAGATTTTGAAAAATGTGTTTATCTGTCATTAAAATACAGGCTATACATTATTAATTTGTTCTCATAAAGAATACTTCTTAGAGTTTTTGCTCTACTTCTTCCATCTCCCTTTGTGTCATACTCATCCTCCAAAGTAAAGAGCAACTGTGAGTGCTTTATGCACTTTAAGCAACAATGATACCCTTAAAAATCCCCAAACTTCTAACTTCTTGGAGAGAAACAGGTTTCTAAAGTGGGAAGGGGATTGTTTTGTGCAGCGCTTTCAGTGTTGCCATTGTTGCTGTTTCATGCTGTCATTATTTCCATTATACACTGTACCAGAAGCAAGGCTTTGTCTCCTTCTTTTTCTGGGACTTACAGCCCCAAACCTCAGCAATTTTCTTTTTCATGGCATGACATAAACCAGAGAACCAACCTGTTAATGCAGCTCCGGCAAACTGAGGCACCTCTTAGTTTAAAATTATGGAGAAATAGACTAGGAGAACAGAAAGTGCAAACTAACTAGCTTCCACAGTTTATACTTGCATATCCCTGAATAATTCATTGAGTTCTGGTCAAGAACTGGATAGTACAGAGGAACATGAAATGCAGTTGATACTGACCATCTTAAACATGCTTAACAGTGAGTTTAGTTTGCTTTAACTAAATATGATGATCTTCTGCTTGAATATATTCTTTATAGACTTGCTTCCAAATTACTGTTATAACACTTGTGAGAAACAATCTGAAACTACTGTAGTCATGTCTTGGGCAAGGGAGAAGGTTCCTGTATTGAAGTCCTGACTGTCTGGTTAGATGCAGCCTCTGTATTTCATGTCTTACAGCCTAGAAGGGATATGCAGTTAGCTGCTTATGAACATTATGAACAGATGTGGTCAGGGTGTGGGCACAGGTGAGGGAAAGCTAAGCACACTATTTGAAAAGCTTCAACTTAACCAAAGAGCACAGTAGGTTGTAATTGCTGTTAAATTAGAGCTAAGATGTGAAATTCTCAGGACAGCAAGGACAGAATTATTTAATCAGAGATGTTATGTTTTTTCATTTGAGGAAGCTCTCTTGGATTTAGTGTTGCTGAATGCTACCTGTTGCCTCTTCCTGCTTGGGTCTTTGATGTACTGAGTATTCCAAGTGAAATACCACTGTATCATTGACTTAGTGGTTTTAGCAGAAATATTTTCTTCTCCACCTACCCCCATTTTTTTTGGTGGGGGTGGGCAGGGGAGTGTAATATTCTGTCATCCACGAGAAGCGAGAATGTACTTCTCCTTTAACTGTTCATACAAAACTCTCTTCAGAAGTAGTTCTGTTCCAAAGAGACACATTCAACAAGTATGAAAAATATTCCATTGTTAGATGGCTCATAGATACTGTTAACACTTCTAAGACCAGCTTAGATAGATAAAACTTTGAGAGTTTGTTTTGTTTTTCTGCATGCTGTGTGGGCAGGTTGATCCGAATGTACATATCAGAAATAGAGAAACAAGTCTAGCATGGAAAATAATCTATGACTCTACCTTTTCTTCAGCCTGTATGTGTATATAGCAGCAGATTGAAGTGTCACAGGTGAAAAGAAGGCAGCCTGTCAAAGTGTCTGCCGTCCTCTTTGGCAGAAAATGGATTTCTCTGTCACTCAGTTTAAGAGTATTCATAGCATCCTCAATGATAGTAGAGCTTTTGCATAGCAACAAGTAATATTGTCTCTTGTCTGTGTTTGTCCATTTCATGAAGAATAATTTGGCTTTAGATAGTCACTGTCCTGCTGTTTCTGACTGAAATATAACAGTGATCCATCTGGATATAAAGCTCACAAAGTTCAGTTATTTCAACAATAATGAGCCTCATTAACATGCAGAGTATGAGAAAGCTATCAAAATTCTCCATTTTAATCTGCTTCTTATCAACATTTTTCTGTGAACTGAATGACTTGTTCTTTATAAGCATTGCAAGGCTGGAATGTGGTATGTCTGCAAGTTGATTTAAAG
Organism: Galbula dea; assembly: GCA_013399015.1. Lineage (NCBI taxonomy): Eukaryota > Metazoa > Chordata > Aves > Piciformes > Galbulidae > Galbula > Galbula dea. The sequence goes on along the minus strand of VWZX01004013.1, from coordinate 106,222 downwards.
TTCTGGGGCAGAGACCATAACCAATAACTCCTATGCAGCACTTTCCAATAAAGAAGGGAATGCCTGTCTCTCTCGTAGAGAAAACTGTAGTGGCAAAGATGAGAGAATTAGTTGGAGGCTTCAGAGAAACTCATTTGGTGTGAGTGTGTGTGTGTGGTATGACCATATCATTCATGATAAATGAACAGATAATGACAGTTCATCTACCACAGTGATAAAGAGTATGAAGTGAAAATCTACCATAAACCAAAATAGAAAATACTTGAAATAATATCCTCCCTATTATGAAATTCAGTAAGAAGATAATGTTCTAAAGTAGCATCACTCTAAATACAGGGAGCAATTAAAAGAAAGGTTGTTATTTGGCATCTCTCAAACCTGCTGTTGTTGTTGCTGTGGATACAATGGGTTGCATCTTTATCCTACACTCAGATGTTAGCTCTCAAGCTAGACCATAATGCAAATTAAAACGTATCAACCACGTTTTGCACAGTGCTTGCTTTTCAGGATTAATGAGTAAAAACTACAATTGTCTTGCCTGTGTACCTGGAATGACAAACTGCTATACCATAAATGCAACATTTCAAGGGAAAACTCAAGTTTGTTTATCAAAGCTTTCACATGTTATACACTGTGGCTCTTTTATACATCTTTGAAAGAGATCACGTTGGAAAATCCCTTCTTTGCCAATTAGCCCTCAAAGTAGCAGTTATAAGGTTACAACACTCAGCTTGGATTTTCTGTAGCTAGGGTGACAGGGAATGGAAGGAATTTTAGCTGTAAACGAAACAGACCTATATGGATGTGAAAAATTATGGTAGTGAAACTTAACATCAATCCAACACTTCTGTGATAGAAAATATGCAGTAAAATATACACAGCAAAGAATCTTTTGTTGTTAATATATTTGCTGACTATTGCAGAAGAACCTTCTAGAAATTACTGCTTTAATGAAAAATAAGTTACTTTTTGGCTTAATTTTTCAACAGGGTACAATATCACAGGTTTAAGAACTCTTGTCACATTCACAGAAACAGTTCTTCTTAAAGATAACATACAGTTACTTGCCCAGTATTTGCTACCTTTACTGTAATTTTAGGAGCAGTACTACCTAGTTCTGCTAACTACTTTTATCTCCCTTGACTAGTTCTGACACACAAAATTGAACATAGAAATCCTTGCACTTCCTTGTTTGCCTGTGGAAACAGCAACTCTAAATAAAAACCAGTTGCCTCTTCAGTAGAAATCATGAACTTCTGAAAAAACATGTCCGGAATATTTTAGTAATGATAGCATTCCAATTAAACTTGTCTAAAATTCACTTTAATCCATTACCAGCTTGTCTGTTGAAGACATTATGGCCTTCATTTGCAGCTCTTAAATTTCTTATCTGGATGGATTTAGCATTTGATGAAATTTTGGCAATATTCACTAGGCAATGAGAAGGAAAGGTTTGGTGAAATGTTGGGGTTCTTGTTTAATGACAAGTGTTTTGTGAGAAAGGTAAAGCGACATTTATTAGACTGAGTAGCTAACTTGCTTGAGCAGAGTAATTTTGTAACTTGGATATCTTTACTTCCTGGTGTTTCTGATGGAAATGATAATTTGGCATTATGACTTTTTTCCCCACATTGAGTGATCACACCAACAACATTTTCTTATTTTCTTGATATTTAAAGGAAACACAAACAGAAAGTGGAAAATAAGGCTGGAAAAATAAGACAGTATCGAGTGATACCATAATATGAATAATATAATTTGGTTAAAATATTTAGATGAAGTTAATATATTCTCCTTTCAAGCATTCTTTGTACTTTATTGTGTTTGAGGAGCTTGATTAAATATGCATCACTTTTTCTGAAGCTGAACTGAGATCAAAATAAGCCTTTATCAGTGTAATTATAACAGGCTCATTCCTAGGAGTTTTGAGGTGAATGCTGAATCCTCTCTCTTGTTTAAAACATGCATAAAGTAGCATATAGTCTGTGTGGAAGACTAATCCTTCATTAATTATATTTCTTTTTGTTAGTGGCAGCTTATTTTATTTTTGATCATTAATTATTAAGAAAAGAACAAGGCAATAAAATGTGGAAACTTGACATGATTATTTGTCTCATGAGCTGTAATCTCTTTAGTTTCTGTAACCATTATATGATAAAGGCAATGCTAGGCTTAAGAAAATGCTAGCTTTCAATCTTTCTGGATTTCTTTTAAAAGTACTTTCATGTTCTAGATGGCTGTAACTTAACTGCTTAGATTTGCTGTTTTTCTTTCCTCCTGCTTTGTAGAATAGTACCTGTGTATGTCTATGTATGGCAAACTCAAAGCTTTCTGTAAGTGTTCATACAACTGTTGTACTTGAAAACTGGCTTCACAGATGTGTTGTCTGAAACAGTGGGTTTTTTGTTTTCAGAAATATCCATTAACTTCTGCATAAAAGATTCTTTTGACACAAGTTGTTTTTTTAAGTCCTCAGTCCCTGTTTGAGATAGGAGATAATGGCTTTGATTTCTAATGAGAGAGATTAAGGGTTTTTGAAGAGCAAGTGCTAGAACTGTTCAGAACCCATCTCCAAAATTAATAGTATGCAAAATACAAGGTTTACTAGTCAGTCTCCTTTGATATGGAAACTGCTTGTGTACGCTAAATATACCTTCTCCTTTCCCACATGCTGTTGACCACATATCCCCTACTTCCAAATTGTATTGATTCTGGTGATCATGGACCTTGTTGATCCAGCTGAAAATGAAGCCCAGAAATTGGGATGGGGGAAGAAATCTACTGAATCATCATGTTTGATTCTGTTGACTCAGGTTACAGTTAAGCTGGTTTGAACCAATAGTGATACTGCAAAATGGTATTCAAAATTGTGACATTTATGTGTAACCTTTAATCTGTTGATAATGATGAGATCTTCAAGGTTATGAGATTACATATGTGTATTTTACTGATCTAATCTATGTAATCCCTTGGGCTACATTTTAACTACTCTTTTTCTTTCAAGTTTCAAGTATTTTTAGTAAGATGAGGATAAACTATTTAGTAGGGCCTGTAGTGGTAGGACAAGGGGAAAAGAGGCTAGATTAGCTAAGAGAGGGTGGATTTAGACTAGATATAAGGAAGAAGAGTTTTTTTACAATATGGGTGGTGAAACACTGGCACAGGTTGCCCAAATTGGTGGTAGATGCCCCATCCCTTGGGGTTTTCAAGGTCAGGTTGGACAGGGCTCTGCATGACCTGATTTAGTTGAAGATGTCCCTGCTCTCACTGCAGGGTGGTTGGACTAGATGACCTTTAAAGGTCTCTTCGAAGCGAAACTATTCTATGACTCTGTGATTCTCTTTCCCACTCTTTTCTTATTACTTTGACATAAAAATAAAGTTCCTAGTTAAGCTAAGCAGGGAAAGTGGAATATCACTATAAATACAGAACAATTCATGTAAATCTTCAGTTGGATAGATTTAGATATGATATTAGAGACCATTTTAATGGTAACTTTAGGTCTTCCCTTAACAGTGGAAATGGTGGCTCATCTGCATCAACGAAAGATCCACTTGGAATCCTAGAAGGCATCGTTTCTGCAGTGCATGCAAGTGTTGAGAAAGGGTAAGAATTTCCTGTATTATTTGGTTAAGACTTTAAACCAGACTTCTCATGAAAGCATGGAAGGTATGATACTGAATGTGGATTATTTTTCTTTGGGGCTATATATAAAGAGTTCGCACTTAATTTTCTAAGACACTGTTCTGGAGCCAGGTTCAAAATCTGAGCCCTGACAGAAGCCTTTACTTGATCATTTGGAAAAAAAGCAAGTCACTGAACCTAAAATTTAGATAACTATGTATTATGGTGATTTGAGAAGCTAGTTTTTCTGCTGTGACTACTGCGGATTGTTTATCTGCCAGGAATACTCCAGTTCTCTTGTTTCAGTTCAGTAGATAAATTACAAATAATGACAACTCATTTTCAGATATCTGAATTTAGATATCTAAATTTGTCCATATTGGTAGGGTAGCGTGCAGAAACAATTTCACAAATGCTGTATGATGCTTTACCAGGTTTTTTTTTCCTCCTTTTTTAAGCAGTCTCCTTAGTTCAGGTCACGTGATGGTCTCTGTATCACTGCCATTTTCTATTGCAATTCTAGTAAAGAAAAGGAAGGAAAAAACCAATTTTCTTTCCAAATGTACAAACTAAGATCTGATGTATGATAATAGTAATAAACCCTCATACTCTCTGGTACTGACACAAAAACAATTACACTTTTTTGTGGAAGCTTCTCCACTGACATTTAATAGTTAAATATTGGATACTGAAGAAGATGGAATCTGTATCAAAATGTACAGTAAATCTCATCTGCAGTATTCTGAGGTAGAAGGGGAGAGTCTGTAATATTTTACTGTGAAATGCACTTTCTGGAATCTTTTAGTTGTATACTTAATCAACATCCAACTGCTGAAACAATAAGCTGGAATGAAAGTCATTGTGATTATAAGAGATGGCTTACATTTATTTAAATACTTGTTCTTATTTATTGCCTTAAGCCTCAGCTATTCAATTTACAAGATATAAATCTTTCCCTCAGGGAAACATATATAAACATCAAGTATGAGCTCTACAAAACTCTCAAAATATTTCAGCAGGTCCTTTTACTTCCCAGAGTTTTAATTTACTATTTGAATGCCACCTGTTCAGCAGAGGCATGTCTAATTTAGCTGAAGTTCTGAGCTAACAGCGTCATTCAGACAATATAAAGCCTAAGTAAAATTGAAATCCTTGTAATATGAAAACCTAAGTTGTCAATGTTTATTATTTCAGAGCTGCAAGACAGGTTAAATTGGTGCTTTCTGTCTGATATTACTTTCCCGTCTGTCTTGTTAAGACAAATAAGAGAACATTAGTTACAAATCATATTCCACCTGGAACCACTTTCTTGACTTTTTTTTTTAAAGAAAGAAAGAAAAATAAATTAGCTTTAGTTTAAAGTACTGATGAAAGATAGTAGAATAGCATTTAGTGGCTTGGTACCTGCTAGCTTATAGCCTGTAAAGGACATAACAGATCATTCTGTTTGCAACTGCTAGCAGGTAGGTAAATTCATGGTAATGTGTGTGTTGTAAATGCTTTCACACAGAATGTATAGAATATAATACAATTTTTGAATCATTTTATTCAATTAAGAGGTTTTGTAATTAGCCAGGTCAGAAAACCCTGAAAACTTTTTTTTTTCCTTCTATATGGGCATTCTGCACTCATTATATTCTAGTTATGGATAATCAAACTAGCTAGAGATGTTACAGGAAAAAAAAATTACTAAAGCTTACAGTCAAGATAAACTAATTTTTGTGTGTAGAGTGTAAAGAAGAGACTTGTAAGGAAATAAATAGTATATAGGACAATATGAATAAGCATCACATATAAAAATGTCATACTTAAAATGCAGTCAGTCAAGCTGATTTTCCAAAAAGTAATATGGCATGGAAGTAAAGGCATCAGTCAGGACCAGACACCATCAATAGGCTTGGATTTTCAGGTGCTGAAAGTCAGCACCATTGCAATACAGTTGGCAGTCAAGGTGGTATGTGGGAGAGTGTGTAACTGTGTAGATGGATTTCTATGGTATTACATGGTTATTTGAAGTTCAAAACAAGTTCTTCCACTGTGTAGTTTTAGGCATCGGATGTGTGAGGGCTAGTTTCTCTGCAGCCTCACTAGGGGTGAACTGTACCTTTACCATTGCTATGTACTTGTTACATACTGACTGTACTTCTTAGCAGCTTTGAAAATGCTTGTGGTACTTTCATTAGGATTAACAAAGACTAAAATGGTGTTGTTTAATTACAGGGACAAAGTAGTTTCTTCAGATGATCTTCTGGATTGGTTGAGACCTTTCTATGGTGATGACTCTTTAGGAGTGAAGCCTCGCATCCGAGTACTGCAAATTCTGGAGCAAGCCTTCCATCTCAGTGATGAGGATAGCAAGCTGCTTGTGTACTTCAGGACACAAGCTGTTCTCAGGGCTTGCTGGCCTGAAACAAAGGTATTAATATTTATTCTGCTATAATAAATAATTAGTAAATAGTTAATTTATATTATGCTATAAATGATAGCATAAGACTGTTTTTATGCAAGGATTATACCATGAATGCTGGTTTGCAATATATGGTTGTGATGTATCCTGGTGGTATGGTAACTAGTCCTACCTTCTATCTGAATTAGGTTTCTAATATATTATGATTCTTTGAAAAACAAATTTATATAAAGGTAGTGGACTCAGCTTCTGTTTGGGATCAGGAGTACATAATACCAAACTTGTATACAAGCTTTTGGCAAAGCATTAATTAAGCAAGTTTCTCATGCTAGTTAATGCTTCAGGTGCAAAGACCTTCAAAAGCAATCCTATTCTACAGAAGGGGATGTTGAACCACAGTTTAAAACTTTGATCAGGTTGCTGGTAATCCTGGGTGAAGCAGGGTCAAAAGTAGATGTGAGGAATTACTTTCTTCAAGCATATGCTTAGACTGCTATGTCAGTCTATCTGCCATGTCCATAGGTTTCAATTTCTCCAACCTCACTACACCTTTATTGATGCAGTCATCCTTTCTCAATCAGCAAAGTAGCAAAAAAAACCCAAAAACCTTTTTTTAAGAAAGGGATTTGGAGTGTAGATTGAATGGTGGTTTTGGATAGTGTGTAAAGTTTGTTGGTTTGGTTTTGGTGTTTTTTTTGTGAACTTTAAATTGCAGATATTTGTATTATATATTAATTATCTTACTTCCAGTTTTTTTCAGCATTTCTTGCTTGACATTTCTTACATGCTTTTAGGGGATCCCTCTTTTCCTTTACCATGCCTTGGTACAGAAAGGGACAGCAGATATTGTAAAGGATGAATGTGGATTTCTATTGAGTAAAGATAAGTTTAATGATATTGCAGTGTTCAATTACCAGAAAATATGTGAAAGCCACCCACAGTGTGTCTACTAATCCTCTTAGTCAGACTTTGCATACATCAAGGAGGGACTTAATATTTAATTATGCTCTAGGTGCTGCAAAGTAGTGGTCCCACAAATCAATGTGCTGCTGGGAAACAGGCCAGCTCTTACAAAATTAAAAATGTACTTTTGAAAGCAGCTACCTATCAAACAGTCAGTAACCCAGCATTTTCCAGTTCTCTAATGATTAGTTAACAAAATTAAAAATTCAGGGGTTCTCATTTTTCAAAGACTTGAGAGTCTTTAATTCACATTCCAGCAGCATCTCACACTACTGAAGGGAGAAGGCATGTGTTGTTTTAATCCCCTTGATGAGTTTTATCTGAGCTCTTCAGGTTCTGTAATTTTCTAGTTAACTGGTGCATGAGAAATATGGGTCAAAATACTGACTTTTTAATATATATTAAAAAAAGTTGGAGAGGAGAAGAACATAGATTGGAATGTTCATATAAAATTTTAGCTCTATCCATCTAAGTTGGGAAATGCATTTGTTTTCTTATAATACCTAAAAATATAGTTGTAATGACTCACAGCACTGTCATAACCTGTAAGGTATCAACTAGTAGGTTATGTGTATGTGTATAGTCATTTAATTCAATGACAAGTTACAAGGCAGAAGGCAGAAGTTATGGAAATGAGAGTTAGGATTTTGCCCCAGGAGTTTACAGTGGCACTAACAAAGCTTCTGTAGGTAGACCAGGGGTTAGTTTAAGATAAGAAGTAAATAATTGTGAAGCTTCTATAAGACACACCTTGTCTTAAAAGGGTTGTTTAATTATTACAGAAATAACAAAATGTAATTACTGTTTGCATGCCACTTATATGCAAATAGCTTTGTCATTTCTAGAAGCTAATCTCACTTAGCCCTACCCCTCATATTGTTTTATGTTTTTTTCATGATTTTGGAGTATACAGAGCTGCTGAGGGTTATGTGTTTTTGAAAGTTGGGAGGAATATCTAATATGAATTTAGGATTGCAAGTTTAGATACCTTTCTTATTTTATCTGGTTTGGGTTTTTTCCCCTGAATTTTAGCTTTGAAAAATTGCCAGATTCATTTGTATTTGTTATGTACATCCCACACACTTGTCTTTCCTTCATATAGGCAATTTATGCATACCATATGCAAGTTTTATGTGTCTCAGCAACCTTAGTAATGTCTAGATTAACCTAATGACCTTCTGAGAACTTGGGTATGGTTACCAAGCCTCCATTACTCTTTCATTTCTCTTCCCCTAGTCTATGAGAAATGAGTGTCTATTTTCATGATGTTTCTTCATATGACTTTATGAAAAAAGGTCTTGATGGGAATAAGTCAATGTCCAGTGATTTTCAACTTTTTCCCATGGCCTTTACTTGAGTCAGAGAGATTTAAACATAAGGGTTTGGAAAGCACACTGAGATTTAAGAATTCCCAAGTCATTTTGCTGGAGTCATTTATCAGGTAACAGTGACCTGTATTTAGCTTGATCTGGCAAAATACAAGTATCTGTTTAATCCTCAGCCATCTTTTATTTGTGAAAAATGCTTAATTAGAAGAAAGATTTATGGCCCTATCGACTTTGAGTGAATTTGTTATGATGTTGTTTATAATTCTAGAGGCATTGTTTCTCTACTGGTAATGCATAAAAATTAAGCTTAAGAAATTTAATTTAAGTTATAATTAATATTTTAAAACACTAATTTCCATTCCTTGAAGATGCAATTTATCCAAATGAGAACATGTGAAATGTATTTTTTCTGGGAACATAAATTGTAGCCTGTATGATTAATTAAATACTTTAAGATGCAAATGAAATATTTTCCACTAACTACACAAGTAAAACAGCTAAGACAAATGTAGAGAAAAGCAGTGTAGCTTGAGTGAATATGACAGTTTGAGTGTGAGCCCTGGGTACTGTGGTATTCAGTGTCTAGCAGCAGTTGCTTCAGAGAAGATAAGGGTGCTCTGGGGTGGATTTGTGGGGTATAATTCACTTTCTGTAATAGGTCTTTTGTAATGAAGGTGTAAGTGGGGAATGGTTTTAACATTACATGTTCTGCTTTTAGCTCAGTTTCAGAAAAAATAAAAGCTCATTAGTGGATGGTGTCCCTGCCAGGCAGGGGGGTTGGAACTAGATGATCTTTGAGGTCCCTTCCAACTCTGACAATTCTATGATTCTATGATATATTCAGAGTTTTGTGATTATGTTGAAAAAAATTGGTGGATGGACTGTGTTTCAGCCTTGGGTGTCTCTTGCTAAATTCTTGGCATTGGTGAACCATACACCTTTTTTTTTTGAGTGCAGAACATGCTGCAACTTTGCAGAAGGACAATTATTTATTTACCTTATGTGATTTGGTATGTGGTGTTGTTTCATAGGGTAGTAAAATCTAGAAAATCAAATCCTTGCTCTGTTTTACGCACTTCAGCACTTTTTTCTTTATCCTGTTGTTTACTCAATCTAAGTAAACAATCCAGTCCTGTTACATCATCCACAGTATTTTCTATCTCTGGAACTATTTCCCTGTTTATCTTGGAGCCCACTGGATATGCAGTGTGCCTTCTGAAAGGAGGTAACTGGAGAAGTGAATCTGATATCCCTGTGGAAATTAACAGTCCATGCTTATGCATCCCAACACGTTGATTGCTCTCCTGACTTCAGCTGTACATTAAACAGAGGTCTCTGAATTTCATTCAGTGAGGCTCAGGTTCCTGGTTTGTCTTGATGAGACTAATTTAGCATATTTTAAGATGTGATAGCTTTACCATGGTTACATTTTATTTGCCATCATGTGATCTTCTACTTACCCTCAATTTTTTTAAAGACAGTTGGAGTTTTCTTTCTATGCTATCCTTGATGAACGTCAGCTGGCTCATTGTGTGCAGTATTACCTGTTCTATGCTTGCAGGCCTCCAAAAGCATAATTTATTTTATGTAAGTAAAGAAGCAGTCATAAAATCATGAGAAATTCTACTTTTTACCTTTAACATTTGATCATATACTGGGTGGTTTTGTTTGTGTTTTTTGGTTTTGTTCTTGTTGGCAGATCAAGTTCTTCAGTGGTTTCTAGTCTTTGACTTTTTGGAAAGATAAATTTTGACAAGTTTTCATTTACATTAAAATATCTTTTAAAATTGTTTTTTTTCTATTAGCAAGATTTGCAGCCTTTGATTATTAAGACACCGGTCTTATCCGTTCTAAATATAGAGTATCTCTGTTATGCATAGATTATGAAATATGAAACAGTGATTAGTAGCTGGCACATGCAAGTAAAATCACCTGCATGTTTTTAAGTCACTTGTGTTGCACAGATATTAGTTTTAGCCATGATTTACATAGATCCAAATTTTTCCCTAGTCAAACGCATTCTAAATCATATGTATGTTAATCCTGTCTTTTTCAGTTTCATTTAGCTATATAAACTTTTCAAATGCATCAATTTTCCTTTATTTGCCCTTATCTCTCTTATCAGTGTCTAACTACAGCCTTCAGAGGTTTTGTCTGTGCTGAAATATATTTGCAGATGAGGACCCAGTCTCCTGCAGAATACCAATGAGTGGATTGTATTTTCTACGTGAGTTACACATTTTTATGCGTTAGGCCACACATTTGTGTTTACTGAATCTATATGCACTTCTTAGTGTCAGTGAGCTGCATATCAAGCAGAAAAGGAATTAAACAATATATAAATCATTTCAGAGGAAGAAAGTTCTTGGGTATGTCTACAAGACAGACAACATCTGACTGAGCCTTTGTTTATTTCATCACCAGTAGGCTTCTGGTGGGTTTGTTTTTAAACTTGATTCCTGTAACTTGCTTATTTGTTCACTGGCTTCAGTTTGAGCAGGATTTGACCTGTGAGATTATGTGCATTCCTTTAATATCTGTATGTAGCAGACTTTCCTAGGTGGTCAGCACTTGTTCATAATAATTTTTATTGTGTGAAGTCCAGCTTTGGGGAAAGTGCAAGAAAGCTTCCTTTGAGGTAGAAGGTGTTAGCTGTGAACACTGAGTTTGTCACGCAAAACTCTTGGCTCCAGTTTTAATTTTGTATTGATTGCTCCAAGATTGTTGTTTTTATAGCAGACACTTCTTTCTGGTCTGTCAGACAGTGGCTGTTTTCCAAAGTCTGGTTATAGCAGGCCAGATGCTCTTTGAGTTTGGACCTTGGAATGTGCTCCATCATGAACTCCTGTCTCCTTGTTCTTAAACTCAAATGGAGGAGAGATGTGAAGTAGGCCTTAGGATCCTTGTCTCCAGTTATATTCCCCCTATTAATGAAATCAACAGTACTTTGAATGTGGTGGGTTTTTAAATTTTTTGTTGGTTTTGGTTTGTTGTTGGTTTTTTAATGTGCATAAACTTAATAAAGTTGTTGCTATTTATTGACTGGGGTAACTCCATGAACATAGCTTCAAAAATGCTTCTTTCAAGCAAGAGAATTTAATTTGCAGCACTGGTTCAGGCTACAAACCAGATCATACTTTTTCTACAGTGTTTTTTGTTAAATAGAACTAAATTTCATCATTATATGAGAGCATTTGTGAGCCCAGTAGAACAGGTTTTTTAAAAGTTGCCTTCTCTCAGCTGTGACTTACTACCATGTGAGCTTCCATTTACCAAGATTCAAAATGTATTGAATGTAAGATTATCCACGTATGAATTTGGGCAATTGGTGAAAGTGAGGTGAAAAAGTCTCATTTAAAACTGTCACATTCCTCTGCCATGAGGGGAATATACTTTGAATACATTTCTGAGAAGGTAAAACTCATCTGTGCTAAAGGAAAGATGGACTTCTCAAATGACCCATGTTTGACATACAAACATTTTTTATGGAACTTAGCCCACTGGAAATCTTTGAACTTGCCAAGTTTACAATTTAGTTGTGTGTACTGTTCAAATTATACTTTTCTTATCCAACAATGATGTAAGTAACTCTTTCATAATTTAAACCACAGCTTTCCATGAGTTGTCTCAAAAGTTAAAGTTCATATTAGCTTTAAAGAAAAGACTTTCCAAAAATAGGAGGTGAATGCAGTGCAGACTGAATACTCACTAAGGAAGCAGATAATATCAATTGTAGTCTTTTAGTAGTGTTCCTTTTTCTTGAAGATCTTTTAAATATAATTCTAAAACATTGTGAACCTCTAAAGAATATAAAACCTTGAGCTGTTTAAATGTGTTCTTTAAACGATAATTCTTAATTGCCTTTAACTCTATACATGGCAGCATAGTGCTAGGACATAAAGTGAAAGGTACTACATCACATTATTGTTTAAATTTCAAAATGCTGTTAAATATTGGGTAAAGAGTTTTAAGGAGCTATTCAGTTTGAGGTGAAGTCTGTAAATTATATCCTTGAAAAGCAACTTTTGCTTGGTCTCATTGACTCCTATTCAACTACCCTGTGAGAGTACACATTTCACATATGGCAAATGGTAAGCTTACCTGAGTCTCTGTGTTCACTCAATTCCATTTGGAAACTTCATATTAAAAAAAAAAATACTGTGAGCCCAGTGTATTTTCATAATGTCAGTATATAAAAATGTCAGTGCTGATTCTTATCAAGGTCCAAGGCTGCCCAGTATTCAGTATTCAGCAGTGGCCAAGAAAAGAAAAACAGGGAAGGAAGAGTTAGGAAACGAAAAGTTTATATGAAATTTACTCCAATATTGTCCTCACCTCTTGGTAGTCAGAGGAGTTTAATTAGGGGTAGGAACGGGTAACAGCTCTGTGTAGACAAGCTGTAAATTCAAGTCTTACTATTGCAAGACCTAGTAAGTGTATTCTTAATAAAGTCTAATTAGGAACAGTTACCATTTGAGCGATAGATGAAACTGATTTACCAGAGAGATACTAAACTTGTTGTTTTTTTCACACCTGAAACTTACTTACTTAAGTTAAAAATCAAAGTTTATTGGGGAGCATTCAAGTTCAAACAGAAGTTAACAATTTTTGTGTAAAATTATTGTATAAAATTGTTCAGGGACATATGTAGATCAATAGTTTCAATATGCTATATGGTTTGGCTTTGTTTCACAAGTATATGTTGTGTCTAATATCAAGGTTGATAGGATGTTTAGCATCTTAGAACAATTTGAAGGGAATGAAATAAATAATAGGATTAAAAGCTTCTGATTATATCTTTGCAGGGTCAGTAGCTATACAATTTCAGTAACAGCTGAACACTTTTGCAGTTTGTTGATACTGGTGATTTTTCACATTTCTGTTCTTATTGTGAGCAATTAACTTTTAAACATCTTATCTTAGTTTGTAACTTTGAATGTCCTTTGTAACAAGCTTTTAGCTTGGCAGCCTTGTGATGGAAGTAGACATTTATGCTGTTTTTTCCGTAGCCATACAGATATCAACAGAATAGGGAACAACAGACTAAAGGTTGACCCAGAAATTAGGAAGATTAATTTCTTCACTGACCAACCCTGTCTAGCCTGTTTGTGTAGGAAAGGCAGTATTTTCTTTGCTGATTTACCTAATTAGAATGTAAACTCCTTAAGGAAAGGCTGTTGTATTTCAGTGCTGTGAACAGCATACCAAGATGGCAATTACAGAAATTCTGTCAGTGTTACCATTGCTTTCAGTCACTGTTTATAAAACATATTAAGTGCTGGCTAATGAGCAGAACCACAGAATCACAGAATGGTAGGAGCTGGAAGTGACCTCAAAAGATCATCTAGTCCAATCCCCCTGCTAGAGCCACACTTTAACATCAGCATTCCTTAGCTCAGATAAGAATAAAATCTTTTAATGTCAGATCTGCCTATTATTTTAAAATGCAGCATAGGTAAATTCTCCATCACTTAAAGGTTGGGTGCAGGGGAGGGAGATAAATAAAAACATAGTGCATTTTACAAAGGACTCCTGACAAATTGAAAACATATCATAGCATAAGGGACTACTCAAGTGCCTGCTTAGTCTTTCTCTTTTAATGCCATATTAATTCAAATTTATGCTGCAGTGACAAACATGAACATATTTTGAAATGTTTACCTTTCTAATCTGGTGGATGTAATAAAATGAATTTCATAATCATGTAAATCAGTAGGGGTTTGGTTGCAGCTCTTGGAAACCACAAATGCCTTTAATATAGGAAGCTGGGTTTTAGCACAGATGTAGCTTTTTCCCATAAACCAAAAACTGTAATGAAGGAAAAGATTTTTCTGATTTCTGCATCTTGATTCTTTGGTCACAAACACACTTATCAATTATTGCCTAGGAACATTAGCAGTGAACAAAATCTGCTGATGAAAACCATGGCTCTGCTGTGCTCACAGAGCAGAAATGAAATTTGCACAGCAGATTTCATTGGGCAGAGGGAGCTGGAGGTCTGTCTGAGTTAGTATTCCTGCTCACCATTCTTCTATGTAAATAGGCAGCATTTTGTATTTTATCTCGGGGAGGAAAGGATTGGACTGGCTGAATCTTTTTATAGGCATTTCCATTATTTAAACAAAACTCTGTCTAGGCTATCAGCCAAGTCAGTCAGCACCAATTCTGAAATTATATAGCTTTAGCAATAAAGCATTTACAACTCTATTGGATATCTGTGTCCTGTAGGATCAGGAGAGTATTATGTAGTGGATGTCTATGCCTTAGGGACACAGTTTAGATAGAGCAATGTTCCACTGTTGCTCTAAATACTGATTTTAAGCTAACTTCAATTTCAGGAGTGAGACAACATACTGAACTGAACAACTGATCCTGTGAACTGCCATGCCAAAGATTTTCTTATCTTTCTTACCGTTCTTCAAGTGTATCATGTTACAGTTTTTGTAAAGTACTAGGTTCTAAAAGCTACAGAACAAACTTTTAAGGGAACCTTTAATATTTGGACTTCTCCGTATGTCTTGCATGTGATGCAGTAAAGCACTAACAAAACTATGGAAAAAGATGGTGAGAATCCCAGAATGGTAGAGGTTGGAAGGGACCTCTGGAGATCCAACCCTCCTGCTAAAGCAGATTTGCCTAGAGCAGTGCTTTGATACTTTGCAGTGTTCAGTCATGAGGAGATCATCCTGAGTCACTACAAAGAGTGTTGAATTAAAAGTGGAATTTTTAATCTCTTTCCTGTGTTATTACAACAAAATGGGAGGCTTCAGCAGCTTTATCTCAGCTAATTTTCACCCTTGTTAAGATGAAATTTTTACCTTTTAATCCAGAGCATGCTTTGCTTCTGCTGTGAGTAGTAGCTGCTTCCTTACCGTGCTCTCCCTCAGCCTCAAAAAGAGAAGACAGTACAGAGGAAATCTCATGTTCTCTGTGTGCGTGTATAGATACAGAAAGAATTAGAGACAAGTCAAGGTATCTTGTCATTCAAACTATAAAGAAGTGTGGAAACTATTTAAGGCAAGTGTCTTGATTTGCTTCATAGCAGGTAGTATCTCTACTGATATTTAAATTAAAACAGACTCTTTTGTTTTATAGGAATAACAATACCCTGAAATGTTTCTAAAAGTATTTTATGGTTGTCGATCTTTCTAGTACATAGTCTGTGTTGGATCTGTCTTGTGTAAGATCTGTGTTGCGTTCTCTGTCACTTCACAGGTGGTGCCATGCCACAGGGTGTAGCCCGGGAGGCAGGCACAGCTGAAAGCACCTGGGGTGTTGCTGCACAGCTGGCTGCAGGGGCAGTACTCCAGGGAGCACTCATCCAGATCAGCACAGCTCTGCCCATCCGCCTGCAGCACCCAGCCGTCTCCACAAGAGCACTGCACTCCCCAGTGCGTGTCAGTACATGTCTCTGCACAGCCCCCATTGTGTACAAAGCAGCTCCGACCGCATGTGCTGGGCTCATCTTCTGCTTGTTAGGATTTTTGTAGTGATGCTAGAGGGAAAGTCATGCACAGATTTCAGTCACCTGTTTTGCAAAGGTACAGTTGTAGACTGTGCAATCTTACTGAAACCAGTGGGACTAGTTGTCAACGTGTGATGTCAAGTGTGGACCCATTCTTTGCAGAATCAGTGTGTGTTGATGATCTTTTCAATTCAGTTGTGCTTTTGAAATATATTCGTGCCACACTTGACAGTGTGACCATTGTCACACAGAGGCATTCTTGGTTTATAGCATGAGGTTACATCTGACTCTCAGCTTTTTTTATTTAAGTTCTTAAAATAACCATGTTGTCACAGTAGAGAAATGCTTAAAACATACCTGAAACACAGATGTATGTGGAGCATAGGGATGACTGATAGATGCAGCAGAAGCATAAGATACTTCGAAGAAAGGAAAAAAGCTAAGCCTTAAAAGATGGAAGGGTGGGGAGTTTAGGACAGGATAGGACTAGTCATTGGTTTGAAAAGTAATCATACTTACCATCTACACTTCGAGGTGTAGCTATTAAAGGTATGCATACTTATTCACTGTGTTGCTGCTTTTCTAATTCCACCTGTTTCACAGTCAGTGGAAGTGACAGGCATTTCATATGCCATATAAAAAGTGAATTTTCAATTGTATTCTTAAGAACTATTAATAACTAGCACTAGAAAGTTCACTTTATTTTTATTACTCTTAGTGGGGAATGTAGGTGACTTGACAAAAGGCCATTATAGAAAGAAATACTGCAGAAATACAGACCATGTTTGAGAATAGGAATTTAATTCTTCCGATTTACTTGGATCATATTAATACATGCTTTATTATGAGCAATCATGTTGCAAGGATCCAGCTGTCCAAAGCACATTATAATGTTAGCTTAATTAATCTGGTAAAAAATGTAAAGCCAAGTCTATAAAGATGCATTATTAGGCAGAATTATTGGGATTCAGTTCCTGTTGAATAGGATGTCTGATCTACTCTTACCTGCTTTCTGCTACTAATGACTCAATTTCTGTGACAAATTTCTCATCTGTTGATGATATCTATGCCATTTCTTGCCATTTTTACAGTCATCATTAGAGAGACCTGAACACTTAATCTGTGTTTTAAAGTGACATGCCTATTGTGCAGATACACTAAAATGTACTCAGTGGACAATCCAGAATGCTACTTACTTGGTGTAAGTATTAGAAGAGCTAGCTTGCTGAAAAAGGAGTTTGAGGACAGATGAAGTGATGTGAGAGCTTATGTTGTCTAGATAGTACATAGTGTGCAAAATTGCTAAATATTTTTGATCCTTAGAGGTTAGCATATTATATCCCTTTTATCCTTTCCTGTTCTTCTCCCTTCTCTTTTCAGCCTTCTGGTTTAAATACTGAAATGTATATTTATCCAATATAATATATTAATAAGTATAAATGGATTTTAGGTATATTAGAAATGGGTAACTGGTGTTTTCTGTGTGACCTTTGCAGTATAGAAAAGAATTTTAAATGGACAGATCTCAAAAACATTTCTTCACCATCTAAAATGTTTTGGTATATGACACTTTCAGATGTAGCCTGAAAACAGAAGCAGTTTTTCAACCCTAAATATTTTAAAGTCACAAATTATATAGTCAACTCAATAAACACCTCAGTAATCTTTGTTTTCTAACCTCTTTTGAAGATCTTGCCCTTGATCTATCAGAGTGGCTTTGAAAAGATGGGAATGTGATCTTTTATCTTTTACAGTAGCTGTAGAGCTAAGGAAAACTTTGTCCATGTTTGATGTTTTAGAACTACTTGGGCTGAAACAGAAAAGTTAACAGTTAATGCTGTATATCTTCAGCAGAATCATAAGATGAAACTGAAGTGTTTGATATTTGGAACTTTTCAAACTTTGGAAGAAGAATTCAGTGTTAGAACATGTTAATAATGCAGAGGAAGCTATCTTGTTATTGTGGCATATTTTTTTAAACTCCCAAGAGCTATTGTATGTCAGACAAGACAGTGAACAGCTATTCCATTTGTGAAAGCCCTCCTAGTGTGATAGCCAAGCTTTTAAACAGAAGCTGCTTTTCATTTAGTAGTAAGTTGGTTCTCATTTATAGCAACCTTCCTTCAACAGTCAGACCTTTTACCTTGTATATTTTTACCATGCAAACTGCAAGCAATAATTGTCTGTAAAACAACCTGTCGTCAGCTGAAGTGAATTCAAGTCCTGGCAAAAGCTGCAGGTTTTAAGCTTAGTTGGGCATTTTTCCTGAGATGGAGTTGTCTGAGGGCTGGCTAATGGGGTGTGGGGTTTTGTTTTCCTTGGGTTCAAGCACCTATACAGAGATATATTACAGTACTTGTCAGCAGATGTTCTTCACTGGGTACATTCATTTAGAATCATCTTTCAGGGCTTTTTCACATGGGAGAAAAGATTAGCCACTGTAAATTCAGATAAGATTATTGAATTTTTGTAGGTGAGTGTAATATAAATTGGGGAAGTACTGGATGTTCTCATTCTTTAAAAATACTTCTATGTGTGTGTATATATATATATGTGTCTGTAGGTGAGGAAAAGGAAATACATGGATTTTCTGGTTGTTTAAAGAGCACAGATCTAAGTTCCTCTGAACTAATAAATGAATGTACTTGTATGGGGTTACATTGTTTTAGGAATCTATACCTTAGTCATTCCCCATTGATGTGTGCTTCCTGTTTTATCTGCATGTAGTTGAAAATGAGAGGTAAGAAAATTCGGTTTCTGGGAGGATTTCTTTCACTATGTTCCTGCATTGTTTTAAACCAGTGATGACCTTCACAGATAGTTTGTTGATTGCTTTTAAATCATTAAGTTCTTAAAAAATAACTGATTTTTTTTTAGGTAGAGATAACAGATATTGAAAATGAAGAAAAAAGGTACAATCTCTTCCTGGGACTTCTGGACACTAGTCATAGTCAGACTGAGTTTCAGCACTTGGTTTTACTCCTTCAGGCTTGGCCACCAATGGACATGAGCAGTAGGTAAGCATTTCTTCAAACAATCATGTAATAAAGAAGTTCTAAGTCCTGTTGCTTGATAACATCGTCTAGTTTTATTCTAACTGTACTTTCTAGTTTTGTTTTATGTGTAATTGAAAAGTGGGTGCCTCACAGTGTGTGGAAACAGTCAAATTTTGTTTAAGGTAGTGTTTAGATTAGAAAAAAAAATGTTAAAGTTGTGGAACAAAGGATCAAATGAAATACTGCTGCAAATGGCAGAATTCTTCTTCCTTGCATTGAACAGAAAAACTGAAGATTTTGTGAAAGGAGAACCCTTCTTGTATTCAGGCAGTTCTTGTCTACTGCTCTGTAACAGAGGAAATTAAAAACTATGTAATTTTATTTCCCACTTGGTGTTCTGTTCCTTCAGGCTGACTTCCTAAAGTGAAGGAGAGAAAGCAATGATTAAACGTGATTTGTAGTCACAACTAGCAGTGGATTAATGTTCAGAGGTGGGATACCTCTTAGTTTCAAGATTTGTGAAGTCTGAAAATTTGCACAAAATACTTAAATCACCTGTGTTGTGACTCATACAGGGTCTGAAGTAGTTAGTATAGCTTCTAAGTATTTATGTAGTCACAATTTTGACATAAATCAATTAGGCAAAGATAAGGGGAAAGAGAATAAGGTAAATTAATTCATAAACTTGTATGTGATTTTCATGTATTTAGCAATAATTGAGGTCTGAAGGGATCTCTGGAGGTGTCTAGTCCATTCCCTCTCTCTTTACCCCCCCACCCAAAGCAGCAGCAGAGCAGGGTGCTCAGAGTTATTTTGTTGGGCTTTGAGTATCTCCAAGATTGAGCACTCCACAGATTCAACAGAAGGGTTTCTTTTACATGTCAGTAAAATGTTCTCTATTTCTATTTGTGCACATTGCCCCTTGTGCTCTCATTGGGCATCACTGAGAAGACTCACACTCCCTTTTCTTCACTTTCCCCATCAGGTACTTATGCAATTGATTAAAATTTCCCCCAAGCTTTCTTTTTTTCCAGGCTGAACAGTCCCAACTCTGTCTTTATTCTCAGCCTCTGGTCATGGCACAGATACTCCAATCCCTCCATCATCTTTGTGGCACTTTCCTGGGCTCACTTCAGTATGTCTGTGTCACATTAGTACTGGGGAGCTCAGAATCAGACCCTGCATCCAAGTGTCTCATCAGTGCTGAGTAAAGGGGAAACCTCACCTCCCTCAACCTGCTGATGCAGCCAAGGATGCTGTCATCCTTCTTTCTTGCAAACCTACCAGGTTTGCTCATGGTCATCTTGTTGCCAGGCTCCTTTCCAGCTGGTTGGCTTTCAGCCTGCACTGGTGGCTATTTCTTCCCAGGTAGGGAGTGGACTTTGGATTTCCCTTTGAGTTTCATGTGATTGTCCATTCTCCCAGCCTCTTAAGGCGTAACCATCTGGTGTATCAGCCATGTTTTCCCAGTTTTATATAATCTGGAAAATTCCTGAGAGTTCACTCTGTCTGATAGTCATCCTAGTCCTCAACAAAGCTGTTAAAATATTGGCCTCAGTATAGATCTCTGGGATCCACCAGCAGCCATTGGTCTCCAGCTGGACTTTGTGCCACTAATCACAATCATTTGAACTTAGCAGTTCAACCAGTTTTCAGACTGCCTCACTCTCCACTTGTCAATCCCATATGTCATCAGTTTGTCAGGGAGGATGTAGGAGACAGTGTTGAAAGTGTTGCCGAATTAATTAAAGGCTCATACTATCAGCTGTCATTTAAGAAGCCAGTCATTTCATCCTACAAAGGTGTTGGGTTGCTGAGGCCAGATTTACCTTTTTGGTTTTTTTTAAAGGCTGGTGGTCACAGGGTCTACTTACCACAATTTTTTCATTCTTCAATTCTCATTGCTAGCTTGAAGTGTGGGGAAAAGCACCTGGTCTGTTTTCTTCCCAGCCTTAGCACTGTTCTAGAGAAGAGAATTGAGGATGCCTCTTAAAACAAATCAGAGATTTAGTTCTCCTTCTGCCCCTTTCCCTCTTATTTTTCTCCTTTCTTTTCTCAGTAGGAATATTGCATTACATTTAGGAATTAGTTATTTATTTTATGAGTAAGATTAAACAGTGATTCAGTTTTTCTCTTCCATACTAAGAGTTGTCTCAATATAACAATATACAAAAAGGGGTAATTTTTCACTCCCTGGGATCTTTCTGTGTTTATTTTCCCATTGCTTTCCTTCTATTATTGCTTTTGTTTTGGTACTAACAATACTTGAAAGACTGATTTTATAAATCCTGTGTCAGCAGGAACACTCATTGTGGCTTCAATGTCCTCTCTAGCTTATTTCTAGTGCTTTCAAAAGACATGCATGATATTTTAATAGTAGATGTCATGATCATATTTATGAGTCCTTTCTGTAAATTATGTTTTCCTCCATTAGTTGTATTCACTCAGTCAGTTAGGTTTTGGAGTTCTAGTGCTTTGGGATCTTTGTTCTGTTTTTTTTTAGCAAGTCTAAGAGACAATCTTTACATACTTGTTGTAAGGACTTAACCTAAGTTTAGATCTAAGCCATGTCACTGCACATTTTATATAAAACAAAACAGAATAAAAGTGTATTTATCTTTTTTTTTTTTTCTACAGAAATAATACATTTGGTGTACAGAAATGTTCTCAAACTGAATTTTGGCTTTTATAATCAGTGTGCTGTCATTAAATGAATTTGAGTTAACTCCAGACATCTGTCTTAACAGCTAATAGTGCTCCTGAAATGAAGTTCTGTCCTCATTCCACCCTAAATCCCACCACCACAAGTATGATTGGTTTTAAAAAGTCTGGTACAGATCTTTTTAGTATTCCTTGATATGAGACAGGATTAATTTCATGAACCCTTGTCAAGTAGACAGATTTTTTTTGTTTTTTCCCCCAACTGCCTGTTGTTCCAGTCTGCTGGGAATAGCTTACATTTCTTATAATTATTTTTGTATTTTATTAATTTGAATTATTTTGCTTTGAAAATCCTGGAATTACTCATTCCAGCCAGGAAACAGAAGTTGTGCTGTAAATAAAAGGTCCAGCAGCAATCAAAAAAGTCTTTGATATTTTCCACCTTCTTTATCTGAATCTTCTCTCCTCTCTCCCCATTGTCATTGGCATTCCCTGTCATACAGCCATCTCTGCCTCTTCAGGAAGGCTGCTGCAAGTGTGCTCTGCTCTGGGATTTTCTCATCTTGCATTGCTCATTCTTCCCTTTTCTGCCTCTGTTGCATACTGCCATGTAAACAGCATTCAGTTTTCCTTACGTACATGGTTCTGAAATTGTGTTTCTGAACAACCTGCCCTGATGGCTGGCTTAGAGTAAGGAGAAAAGAACAGGTTTGTTAATAAGGTTTTCAACAGGCTGATTTTAAAGCAAGGAGTATTAAGAAATTCTTGGGTAGAAAGGAACCCTATGAGTAGTTAAGCCATTGTTTAGCCATATGTATTAAGATTTTTGTTTAATCTTTACTTATTTTTGCCTCCTCTGCTGCAGAAAAGGGTTGCTGCAAGCTGGTTGTTTACTGCCAATATAATGATACGTGCAGGAACTGGGGAATTTAAGTCCAAGTCATATGAATACTCAGAATTTTGGTTTTCAACCTAACTGTAAATATCTGAGAGTTATTACTGAATATAAAACTAGAAAATAGAATTTACATTGTACAAAAGCTCAAAGGGAAGAAGTAAAAGAACTGAAGTTTGGGGCTTTTTTTATAGCCTTTTATTTTTTAACAAGAATTTTTGTGGCCTCTCTTATTAAGGATACATCTGTGCTTTTTAATGGGTTTTTTTTTGGGGGGGTGGTTCTTATATTTTAAAACAATGCAGCTACAATAATGCTCATTATTCACCTGCAAATAAGAATTTTCATATCATAATATGCCATGTTGTCTGTGAGGTAACAGAGAGGTAACTTCATTTTTTTCAGTCAGCACTCAGTCATATACTTTCTAAAATTTTATTTCCACACCCTTGTTACTCATACATGCTTTCCTGTCTAGGTGTCTCATATTCAGATGTCATTCTAAGCACTTTGTAAAGACAATAATATTGAGAGTACCTGAGACTCTGCAGTACTTTTGAACTTCCTGCCTACATTCTAAAGGCTTTTTAAAATTTTAAATATTGATAAAGTGTTTTGGAACTTAAAAAGACCAGCTTTAATTCTCTATTCTTCAATTTAATCCAAAATTTCCCTCTTTTGGTTCTGGGCAAATACATAATGCATTTGTGCTGAGCTTTTGAAGTAATTACTTTTTTCATGTTGTAGAATAACCTCTTTTTTATTTTATTTTATTTTATTTTTAAACCATAACTGAGCTAAGGTAAAATTTAGCTGAGAAGAAAACTGAATTCTACCTATAGGTGTTGGATTTTTGGGAACTGAATCTTGTGGGTTTTTTTTTATTTAGAGATAGCAGACAAGCAGTGGAAAAGATGGAGTTGCAGGTTTTTGGTTTTTTCTTCTTCTGACCTTGCTAGGGGTTCACAGATGAAGTGCATCATGTTCTGCTTGTTGAATAAGCTGGCATCTTTGGGTTCAACCCATCAGGTTGGAAGGAGAGGAGAGGAGGAGCACTACTGTTCCCAGACAGACTTCTGGCAGCATTGTGCTCAGTGACTGTGACTGATGGAAAGGCTCAATTAAGTTGTCAGAAGGAGTAAAGATAATGACTTCTGTTTATTTTGCATTCAAAGTTACCCACTCCTAGCTTCTCTGTCTGGTTTTCATTGAAGATGTAATGTCAGCTTCATATGGAGTTGGTTTTATTTATTTGTACTTTTGTATGTGGAAGATGAGCAGGAGAGAGATTTTATATATGAAATAGTAAATACTGGTGGTTGTCCTCTACACAGCTGTCAGATCTGTTCCTTGGTATATGTCAATCCAACAGACTCTTTTCATGGACTCTATGTGCAGTGATGTTAGTGTGTTGCTTTCAACAATCACTGCTAAATAAAATTTTTCCTTTGAAAAGCAGCACTTTGATGTGCTGGATGAATATCTTAATTTCCACTAACTGGTAAGATTGCCCTGCCAGATTTGGCCTTGCAGCTTTTTTTAAAATTTTTTTTCCTTCAAGCTAAACTGAAACATTTCCCATGGATTTGGGATGCTGATTAATGGCCAGAGATTGGTGGGATGATTTTTAAACTACCTTTTGTATCTTCCTATATTTATGCACAGATCACTGTAGTGGTTGTGTTACTGTGGCTTTATATAATCATGATCTAAGCTGTGATGTGCATAATTTTAGCTCATTGTAGATGGGAATTGAAATGCATTGCCTTAACTCACATTAGGTCAGATGCTGTTAGAGTGTGATTGAAGCAAACAAAATTAGGAATGCTGGATTCCTGTCACCCCTCTTTCCATACCATTCTGCTTGGGAATAGGTTATAAAGCCACAAGAAGCTGTTCCTATGCTATTCCAATTTTGTCAGTCTTTATCTGGTGCATGATTCCTCAGGAATTGTAACTATGTGTCATAATTCAAAATGCTTTAAACTTCTTTGTTGCAGTGAAAGAGTGATGACAGCAGGATAGTAACTGGTCTCAAAACTTAACTCCTTTCTGTTTTATGAGATTGTACTTTAATTCACACACAAAAAAAACAACCCAGAAACCAACAAGCACCCATACCAAAAAAAAAAAAAACAAAAAAAAACCCAAAACAAAAAAAACCTACAGAAAATGTTGGGGGTCTGTATATACATACATCTGTTTTTTCTGGCAGATCATGCACAGATGATGATCCCTGGGTGAAACTGGGGACTGTTATGCTGCAGAGATGCCCACCTGAGGAGAAGGAGAACACAGGAAATGAAATTCTGAAAATCTGCCGTTCTTTATATGAGACAAAGCACAAACTCCCTGCCAAGGTAAGTTTTATCTTTCAATATCATGGGTATGAGTCCTGTATTGGGGTTCCAACTACAGGAAAGATGTTGCCATACTGGATTAAGTCCAGTGAAACAAAAAGAAGGTGATCACAATAAATGTGAGAGCCTGTGAGGGCTGGGTTCATTCTGTCGTAAGAAGAGATGGCTGAGGGAGATCATGTTACTGTCTTCAAATATGCAGATGAGGAATTGGGTAGAGGAGACAGAGGCAGCCTCTTAGGGATACTCATTGGTAGGACAGGAGGCAATACAGACACGTTGCATCATCAATAACTCTCAATATGTGCAAGGAAAACATTGTTTTCTCTATTAAAGTGGTGAAACATTAGAATAGACAGATGCCTAGAAGAGGCATGGGGTCTCTATCCTTGGAGGTATTCAGAACTTGACTGGATGATATCATTTTGATCTTGTTGGACTTGCTTTGAGTGCAGAACAGTTGGATTAGGTGAATGTTAGAGGTCTGATCCAGTTTGAATTATTTGATGTATTTGTAGAAAGGCTTTAGTAGTGTATTGTCATTGAAGTCTGTGTGGCAAAAACTATTAAGTAAATAACCAGTAATTTTCCCACTAATAAATGCATCAAGATTTACTGAGGAATCCTTGAAAATGTGTTGGTGATCAAAAAAAAAATATACAAGTCATTGCTTTGTAATCATCTTGATGTTCTGTCTTCCTTAACCATGTATGCATACTTCAATACAAGCATCTCTTAAGTATAAAATTACTGAAGCATTATTAATGAAG
Organism: Galbula dea; assembly: GCA_013399015.1. Lineage (NCBI taxonomy): Eukaryota > Metazoa > Chordata > Aves > Piciformes > Galbulidae > Galbula > Galbula dea. Next base: position 80,753 of record VWZX01004013.1, on the reverse strand, counting down.
ACAGATTGGAGAAATGCTTAATAAATGTCACACAACTTCAGAGTAGTTGTGCATATTTTTACTAAACTGATTAATCCCTTACCATCTTCACACAATCACAGTCTGTTACAGAAAACAGCTAATGTTAAGACTAGAAGCAGAATAGCAACAGCACATTCTGTTTAAAATACAGGCAGGTGGGGGTGTGTTTTAAAAATAGTCCAACAGACTGATTTAACTTCAACATCTATGTAAAACATAATTCCAGAAGGTGTCAGTAAGTTGAATGATAAATGTATTTATTATTTTTGTTGGGATGAATAATTTTTTTGGTGCAAGGCAGGTCTCTGTATCCCTGGAACTGACATAGTTATATGTGGCTTGTCTTTGTAAGGTCTTGAATGGTGCATGATGGCTCACAACCTCAAAATCTTAATCATGCATAGAAGTAAGTCAGACTTCATCATAGTACAAGTTTTCCCTCACCTTGGTGGTCTAGGAAGACAAATTCCACTGAGAGTCACTGTCATACAGCAGTCAGTTCACCAAAAGCTCTGCTCAAGAATGGGTTGCAATTTGCTCACATCTCTTAATTGAGTAAACTTTTTCTTGAACTCCATAACAAGCCCCTGTTTGCAGGCAGTTTTGGTATTGGTTGGAGGTGCCTTTCTATTTTAGCAGTACAGGATGTTGAAATTGTTCCCTATGTAGGTGTGAATATAGAGGTATAGCATGAAGATATTCTGGTCCTCAAGCATAAAATAGCTTTACCAATATGAAATACCTTTTTTATTGCTGGAATACTGTACAGCAGTGGGAGTTGAACTAAAATGTGGAATTGTGTAGTCACCTTCAAACTCACTGTATTGCTTTAAGTCTGTGCTTGGGAAGAGGAGGAACGGCATGTATAAACTTAAGGAACTTATTTGTATGCACAGCTACAGTACTTAGGAGTGCAAATTAGAAAGTGGAGATCGTGTGGCTAAAGATGAAAATCTGATTAGTGCTCTGTAACCTGTTTAGGTGACTACACATGTGAATGAATACACTGATTAAGAAGACCTGGGATGATAGAATCCTAAAAACTGAGAGATCAATTTACTACCGTGAATACCATTTGCTCTTTTGAAGTCCAAAGATTGTGATGAAAAAAACATTAACTTCAGGTCAGGCAGACTAGATGTTAGAAAAACTGCTCCTTTGGATGTAATCAGATAGGTTTCTCTTTCCCTTTATTCTACCTTCCTAGTTTTTTACAGCCAAGTTATTGTTTCATTGTCTTTCAGAGACTTGCATAGCTTTAGTCTTTGTATCTCGGGGGGGTGAGTTTGCAAGGGGGGTGTGTGTGTCTGTATGTTAGTTATTCATTTATTTGCATTGTTCAGTGGGTTGATTTTATTTTCCCCATTCTTCTTAGTTGAAACAAGCATTGTTTTATTTGTTTGGAAGGCACATGTGTTTGGACTGTCTGACAACTGCACTGCCTGATTAATCCCTTAAGAAAGGGGCAAATCCTTCTCCCTCCATTAATTGTTAAAGTGTGACTCTCCTGAATATCTCTTTTTTGTCAACCTAACATAAACATGTACAAGGGAGAATGCATCTAGTCTCTATCTGTAATCACCATGGGGTCATAATGGCCATAAGATGCTTATCTCCTGGAATAGCACAGCAGCAGGTTGGTCTCTGTTTTTCTATTTGTAAGATGATCAGAGGGCTGAAGCACCTCTCCTATGAAGAGACTTGGGGTTGTTCAGCCTGAAGAAGAAAAGGCTTCAGGGAGACCCTATAGCAGTCTATAGCAGTCTTTCAGGACCTAAAAGGGGTCTACAGGAAACATGGAGAGGGACTTTTTAGAAGGGCTTGTAGTGATAGGAAAAGGGGTAATGACTTTGAACTGCAAGAGTGTAGATTTAAAATAGATGTAAGGAAGAAGTTCTTCACTATGAGGTTGGTGACACACTGGAACAGGTTGCCCAGAGAAGCTATGGAAGCCCCATCCCTGCAGTGTTTTAAGGCTGGGTTGGATGGGGGCTTTGAGCAACCTGGTCTAGTGGAGGTTGTCCCTGCCTGTGACACTGGGGTTGGAACCGGATGATCTTTAAGTTCCCTTCCAACCCAAACATTTCTATGTTAGGATTCTTTGAGTTTACATGGTATGCTTTTCTTCATTCATGGTTGTCTCTGATCATTTTTGTAGAGATTTCATTGCTGTCCTTCAGTATGCTTTCAACCTCTCCAGACACTATACTATTTGTGCTCATTATCCAGCCCTTCAAACCATCCATGAAACCACTAAATTATATTGGACCCAAAACAGACTCTTATGAAATCATGTTTTATATGCCTCACTGGTGTCACAGTGAACCATTAATAAATAGACAGAAGACAAAAATCATACCAAAGTTTCAGATCATTCAGATCATTTCATATTACTAAAATCATAGTAATCCAGATTTTGAATTGGAAGTTCCCTTTGTCCCTCTTGCAGGTCACATTATATAAACCCTTGTTTAAACACAGACTCTCACAGAAGGTGGGCAGACACTGAAATGCTTTTGAGTGCTTATTGCAGAAAAGAAAGCCACTTGGGTTCCTCTGAGATGCACTGCAGTTCCTGCCTTGCTGCTTAAGGTTGGATCTCCAGTTCCTGCCCAGAGCAGCAGTGCAGTCATTTGTGGCATTGATAAGGGATGGAGGCCACTCCAGGGGTCTGCAACCTACACCCTATTTCCTATTTTTTTTTTCTTTTGTTCTAGACTGAATTTTCAGTGCTGGACTCTCCCCCATTGTTGCTGTCAATTGCTAGCTCTTCATTTGCCTGAGGTCTTTTGATAAGAATTAAAGCAAAAAAGATACTTAATGCTTTGCTTTTCTTGGCTTGTTGTCTGTTTGTTGGGGTTTTTTTATGTCAGTACATCATTAATCATGATACAGTGTCACAAGGAAAACAGAGGCAGTGCAGTCTTACCTGCTAAGAGATACCAAGTGAAGAAGAGTGGATAAGAAATGCCTTTCTCCATAAACCACTATCAAGGCTGGCATTAGAAACACCTTGTTACTCTAGCTGCATTTAAGGGAACACTGAAAAATGATGGGCAAAAGAAAAAACCTGCAAAATTATTGCATGGATGAAAATAAATACCTTGAATTGAAAGACTCAAGGAGTGCAGTGTATTATCTTATCAGAGATCAAGAGGTGACTGTTCTGCAGGTAATTTTAGATGGAACACAAGCTAATGATCTCTTAATTCACAAAGAAAGGCATAACAAGAACCAATTGAGTTTAATTTTTACCATTTCAAATTGTAACATAAGGCATGATATTTATACAGTAAAATTAATTATTGTAATGTGTATTTTTCCTTCAAGAGAGATGATAAATGGATTCTCTATGCTTGAACATTTTTGTAGATTAGACTGGGTATGTCTGCTAGGCATGTTATCATCAGGCACAGTTACTTAAGTCTTCTGACTGGTACCTAACTGAAACCTAATGACCTTTGGCTTCCAAAAGTGCTGTTGTAAGATAAACAGAAGTTAATTGGATAGCTAAGCATGTGTTCTCTTATGTGGAGGCCTTAATGCATCTGTGATGGAACAAGGCAGATTGTGTTAGAACATGTTTTATTAGAATGTATAACCAGTAATAGAGTATAATTGTGAAGTATCTAAAAAGAAAACATGCTGGCATATCATCTGAGTTAAATGTTATTGCTCTGAAAATAGCAATGTTAATATCTGTATTATTGTGTTGGCTTGCTGAAACATTTAATTTTTCTCTATTTTAAAGCAGCTCATTGAGACACTAAACTCTGATGCAACATCTACATCTCTTTTGTCCCTGCCTGTTGCTTTAATAACATATGATACCTAATTACATTTTACAATTTGCTTAGTTTCCTTTTCTTCCTCCCACAGCCCCAAAATATGATAATTCTTTTAGAGAGCCTTTATATAGCTATGGGTTACTTCTTATGGCACTGTTTCTCCAGTTAGTGTAGAGAGGCTTTCAGACAGAGAAAGTTACAAAGCATGGTAAGTAAAATTGCTGCTTTGTTCAGGTTATAGATTGAATGACTTACTCTCAGAATTTCTGTTTCTGAACATAAGTTTCATTTATTGCTGTGGATACACCTTTTCAAGAAAAGGAGGCATAAGAGTCAATCTCCAGTAAGTTTGCTGGAATGATTAGATAGACTGCTTAGAAGAAAAGCAATGGAATATGAAATTAGCAGGAGCTCAATAAGCATATGACTGATTAGACAAAGCTTAATGTATTTATTTAATCTTCTTATTCCTTGATTCTGTATCACATCCTTCACTGGAAACATCAACAGTCAGTAGCAGTACAGAATACAAGTATGAAGGAACAAATGTGGGTAAGAGGACAAGCCATACCTCAGTGACTCAGAGCTCAGTGTGACAGAATGTATCCTTCTGTGCAGTATTTCTTGAAAATAGAAATTTAGAAAAGACCTTATTGTGGCTTTCCAGCATCTGAAGGGGGCCTACAAGAAAGCTGGGTAAGGACTTTTTAGGAGGTAAGGTAGTGATAAAACCAGGGGAAATGGGTGTAAGCTAGAGGAGGGTAGATTTAGATTAGACTTTAGGAGGAAGTTCTTCACCGTGAGGGTGGTTAGACAGTGGAACAGGTTGCCCAGAGATGCTGTGGAAGCCTCATCCCTGGAAGCTTTTAAGACAAGTCCTGATGGGGCCCTGAGCAACCTGACCTAGTGGACGATGTCCCTGCCAGGCAGGGGGGTTGGAACTAGATGATCTTTGAGGTCCCTTCCAACTCTGACGATTCTATGATTCTATGGAGCAATGTGCAGCCAGAGAACTCCCTATGCCAAGCAAGGCCAAGTGTCTCTGCAGTCCATTACAACTGGAGCATTTACCATCTTTTCATCTTCTAATAATTTTTAGTCTTTTAGGTTCAGAGTTTCTAAAACAGCTGCTGAAAGTGTGGTTGCATGTTGGTCATCAAATTGTTACATTTGTCATTAAACTACAAAAGATGTAAAAAGAAATATATATGACTTGCATTCTCTTAGCCTACTACTTTGCTGATGAGCTCCACTAACAATTGGAGAATTGCTCTCTAAATATGGGAGTGAAAATGACAGCACATCTCAGAGTTGGGTACCATTTTCAAGGAGCCTCATAGAATATCCAGAGTGCTTAGTGTAAGTTGTCCTGGAATATGAGGCATCTCTGATGGGTCTCATGGGAAAGTGGTTGTGACGAATGACCCAAATTCTTGGAAGTGACAAAAAGGGAAAAGGGAAGTTATAATTTGACTTATAATTTGTTGCTTGAAATACTTTTTGATGTATAAGTGAATAAACCACTGCGATGTCAAGGGGAACAAAACCTCAAGTTACATGTGGGTTATGTTTTGTTTAACTAAAAGCCAAGGTAAAGATTTGGAAATGCACAGTAGGCTTATTCTTTGTTTGGGTTTGGGTTTTGTGTGGGTGTGGTTGTATTTTATTTTTTAAGATATTTCTCTGGCCAGTTTCTTCTTGCAGAAGTTTTATGGTGATGTATTTGTGCTATATTATAAAATACAAGAAAACAGATGAATGAGGAAAGTTAATCAGCTAAACTTTAATCTTGTATCAAAAATTGTATAACATTTTGAAAACTTTTGCAACAGAACTTTATGATGGTGTATTCTGGTGTGTACTGTTATTTCCTTTGATTTTGTTCCACTTTTATCATTGCATGTGAGTTACAGAAAAGTCACAGGTGTCTTAAGTTTCTTCCTGTGCTTTGCAGTATTTCAGTAAGCACAGATACATAGCAGTCCCACAGAGAGCTGTGATTGCTCTGTTGTTCTTCCAATAAACCCCAGGTTGTAATGATGATTCAGTACCTGCCTTGTTTAAATATAACAAACATTGCACTTAAAACTGCATGCCACATTAAAAAAAAATTGTCTCTTCAAGTTTCCAAAGAGTTCTTTCCAGCAGGGAGTTAATTTGTTCTGGAAGTTTGGTTTTCATTTTGCATTTGACAAAGAATTTTCATAAATTTTAGTGTGAATGATGATGCTAGTATCTCCAGAGACCTTGCTGAAAGAATTCACTTTTGTTTTCAGTGTATAAAAGAATTATGTTTGCTGCTGCTTAACCAGTCCCTCCTGCTGCCGTCCCTGAAACTGCTGGTAGAAAGTAAAGATCAAGATCTTCATGCTGTGGCACTGGAGCAGATAACAGCTGTTGCTAAGGTATGAGCAGTTGAATTAACCACCTTTCAGAGTTGGAGGTAGCAAACTAGCTTTTTTCCTTCATTTAGTAAGCAGAGACTATTGAGACCCTTATAATTGTTAAGCTTTTCCATAGCTATTGTCTCCACAGTCAGCAGTAACATTTATTATAACTACTCTGTTACTTAAAGAAGATTGTTACCTCTGTGTTCATATTCTAGCACTTTGGGGGTTTTTAAGTGATAATAGTACATTAGATGAGTTAGCTTGTTTCTGGCATACTCAGCAGCATCTTTATATACACGTGGAGAGCTGTTCCATCACTGGTTTTGTTGTTTGGGGACTTTCATGCAATTCTACACAGGTTTTGTTTGATACTGCAGCGAAGTCTCTGGAGAAAAAAAAAACAGCTAAATACTGCCTTTTGTTCTTTGAACAAGAACTGAAAGACATTACTGTATAGTCTTCAATTGTTATATAGTTACATTACTCCCTTTTTCCTGTGTATGCACTTTTCAGCTCAGAAGGAGCACCTAAAAAGATGAAAACTAAAATAATAGTCTCCTATTATATTATCTTTGTTAATTCTTATTATTTTTCTGAAAACAGATCTGGGTTTAAAACTTCTTCAAGCTCTTAATTGAACTTGTACAGGTACAACCTGGCTTTCTTGGATTTTATGTTAGCTATGTATGCATATGTATGAATATGTATGCATATATGTATGAATGCAGTCTAGCATTCTACCACAGAAGAGAAGGGAGGTGTTTTCTCAGACCTTTATTTGAAAGGGAATGGCTTTCCTCTCTGGCTGAAATAACTGCACTGAACATTTCCAGAATTAGAATATTTAGTTAGGAGAACAAAATCTCTAATATTTCTAAACTCTGCACCATATTTTAGAGAGCTCTTGGTTGTGTCTTACAATATAAAATAATAATTGGTGGTAGTTTTCCCATATGCTACCTAAAACTGGAACTGTCCATATGGAAGCAGACATGGAACTGTGTGTATCTTTGTAAGATAAGCATCCCCCAAACACAAAAGCTTTAAAAATGTGATTTGTGGGAATTCAGATTGAAATGATGACTCTCTTCTGAGACACACAAAGTAGGGGAACATTCCCTCATTTCTTCAGTAGCCTTCTAGGGGAAACCCTCTGCTCTAGTTATATTAATTGCCACAATTTTTTCAGATTCCTCGGTTACATCAAGCAGTACAATCCTGTCCCCTACTTTAACACCATACTCTGTTTAGGAGAGAGACTCTGCATCCTGCTTTTCCCAGAATTCACCCTAAAGTCTCTCCTCTCTACCTGTTCCTGCTCATCTTCTGGGTCTTTCCTTCTTATGCTGCACATTGTATTCCAGAAGCTTTGTCTCTTTGCATCCACTGGGTAGGCTGTAAACAAGGATTTATCTCCTTTCCAGAGCACAGCAGTGGAAGACTAGTCAGAGAAGCAATAGATGTAGAATCATAGGCTCCATCTCAGGTGTTGCTGATTTTCCTTCCAAAGGACTGACTTACCAAACTGGATGAAGCACCAGCTTTTTTAATCTGTAAAAACATTGTAATGCACATCTGTTTGTATCAAAATTCCAATACCATAGTTGGTGTCCAGTGTGGATTTGAAGTATTTCCTGCTGGAGTTTGGCATTCTAAGCAAAGAAACACAGGTTCTTATCAAGGTGTTCCTGTTCCCTTTCCTTTATACAAATAAACCACAATTTTTCTCAATTTTCTGAATGGATGTTAGTCAAGAAAACAATAGTAGATGATCTTTAGTATATTGATAGATATTTTTAACACGTACAATTTTAGGTTTTGTGCCTACAAAGCAAGGCTTTTTTGTAACTGTTTTTAAACAAGATGATTTCATTGAAAAGCAAGCAAGGATCTGGATACATGCATGCACTTTCTCATCTATATGTTCTTGTTAACCTTTTAAAATTGACTTTTTTGTTAAGAGATGAAAGCTGCTGTGTAAGTAACTAGCTCTGAAGCTTGCCAGCAGGAATTTGTGTCCGAGTACATTTTATTTAACTATTTTTAAAACATAATGCTGTGCAGTAGCACTTTCTGAATAGCTACTAATTGTATTGGTCTCTTAAATGGCCTTTTCTTTCTAGTGTGCTATGGTTTTCAATTTTCTGCAGTCTAGGTTGATTACATTATATTGAAGTCTTAGGACAGGAACCATATTATCTTCTGACTAATATCAAGCACTTTGTACACCTGTGCATGCCTTAGTTAATAATCTTTTTGGCCTTCTTATGCAGGGGGCAGCTAGATAAACTGTTTGTAATTTTTCCTTCTAAATTCAGTATTTATTTGAGTATATGGTTCTGTAAGAATGCTGGATAACCTAGAATTTTCAAAGCCTTTAGCTTTGGTATGATTTCTGATCTAAAGTCAATGAAAATTTAACTATTGACTTCATTATATCAGTCATAGAGCTTAGCCAGTACCTTGAATGTTAGAAAAGCAACTAGTATAGAAGAGTGCCATGCTAAATTGAAATGTTCTTATATTGCATAGAAAATCATTTCTTACTCCTTGTTTTATATATTCATCTCTGATGATTACATTAGTTGGCATTGTGTTAAAAGGACATACTGCTTAGCTGTGTCAGTGTTGTTTATTCAGTGGAATTTTGTATGCATACCTTTTGTTTTTTAAAAACAGTGTTTGGACTGTTAATGCTTTTTGTAGAATTCCTAATGAATTTTTCATAGGGAACCTATTTCTGCTTATGTTAAACAGGAAAAAGAAAAGTTAACATCTGGCAAAGTGAAACCATAACTATTGATTCCCTGACATAGTGCTCACACAGCTCACAAACATGGCTGTGAAAAAAATACAGCACTTGCTTGCTGATACAATGTATTAGTTAGCCATTTGTTCTATGTTGCTGACAGCTTTATGGATGTTTACAGCTAAGGATGATGCTGAGTTGCTGATACTAGGAGTTGTAGAGCTTTTGCCTGTAATAAAACAAGCAAGATTTTGTGTAAGCTTTATTTGAAATTGCAGACCTCTCTTTTTATTTTGTATCTTTTCATAAACTGCCATTGTCTTTTTTGGGTAAGAGAAACAAGCATTCTTTTTCTGTATTGTGTGGCTTGTGAATGATTTTTAAAAAGTCAGTTTACTTAAATAAGCTTATTACTCTCAATGGGTCTCAGAGTTTGCCCTTAAGAATCAGATCAGTTTTGAGAACACTTTCAGGGTTGTCTGTTCACATGGTTACCTTACAAAAATTAAGACAGATTTTTATACTTCTGACAGAGCAGCTAAATCTCCTGTTACCTGTTAGCAGTTATACTGCTAAAATAGCTAACAAATGGGAGTTAATATAATCAATGCAAATACTTCTTCAGTCAAGGCTTTAAAAGAAACTAGAACTAGGGAATGTTAGTTAATCTAAAATGATACCCTAGCTCCATTTATTTACTAAACTTTCAATAACAAAGTACTGAGACTACCTTTGCAATATGATTTATTGAAAAATCTAATATGAAAAATCATAAAGAATGTGTGAAGTAATGGAATTTCCACTTTCTCCAGTGTCTTATGCTGTTTGTCTGCTCACTTGATGGGCCCTACCTTTTAAAAGAAATCTTGTTAAATTATTTGTGTATAAGCTAATGGTGATTATGGTGAAATATTTTTCTCTATTTTTCTAGGGGTCTTTTATATCTCTTTATTTTCTTCTCCCTTTGTTTATATGTCCTATAGCTATAGACTCCAATACAGAATAAAATAAAAAGCATTTTACCTCCAGTAGCAGTGGAGAGCTAATACCATGGGAAATAGCAGATTCAGTTCTTTTCTGCTGTTATGTCATCAGCTCTTCCTTTCCATTAGTGTGCATATTTGAGAACACATGTATTTTATACTTCATAAGTTATGGATGAAATATTGCCTGTTGCTAACCTCTAGACAGCTGCACAAACAGTTCTGACAGGGAATTGCCCAGACCCTGATTTGCCCCTTAGTTAGACAGAAGATACCACCTGACCTACACTTGCTTATTTGAAATTCTCACTACAGGCTCCTGCAGTGCAGTGGCATGAGGGTGGGATTAGCCTGTTGCAGGGATCAGATGGGTTTGGGAAGGGCTAGGTGAGAGGATGGGGGATGATGATGTCATAACTTTGATGTTTTGTTCTCATTTTTTTCCATTAAAATCCATTTATCCAGAGCCTCTCCATGCCTGCACAGGCTGGGGAGGGATTGCAGAGAGCACCAGGAAATGGCACCAAAGAGATGCAGAAGTATTGCTGAGCCCCAGATCAGATCCATCAAGCCCCAAAGGGCACTAAGCCATCCCCAGGGTCGAGTCCCCACAAGCGCTGTATGCAGTCATTGAGGGCAACTCCCCTTCCCCATGGGAAACAGCCCGTTGATGGCAGAGCCAGGACAGGGTGTAGGCAGGACTCACAAACATGGCCTCACACATAAAGCAGCACTGACCCTGTAACCCTGGGTGCCATCCTCCCACCCTGAGGCTTTACAGTGGCGCTGTAACTGCTCCCAACAACTCCACCATGTCCCCACACATCCCACTGCAGCCCCAGAGATGGCTCCTCCTGGCCACAGGGTCTGCCTGCTGTTAAGATAGAGGTAATAATGTTTTGGAGCACCATATTAAAGGCCCCACAGAAGTCCATGTAGGTGACATCCATAGATCTTCCCTTGTCTACAGATCACTGAATGCTTTAGGTTGGAACAGACCTTTTAAGATCATCAAAGCTGATTGTTAACCCAGCACAGCCAAATCGACCACGAAGACAATGTCCCTCAGCACCACATCTACATGTCTTTTAAATCCCTCCAGGGATGGTGACTCCATCACTTCTCTGGGCAACCTTTTTTTTTTTTTTTTTGTCTTTTTCCCCAGATATGCTGCATCATAGCAAGTATAGCTACAATGTCATGTAAACTGCAACTGCATGCTGATGTAAGATGTGGCCTTGGTTTTTGAGAGCGGAACCACAAAATTCTTGGCATTCACGGTTGCATGAATTTTTGGAGGCCTGAGATTTATCAGTAAAGCTTGGCAGAGGTTTTCTTGCTTCCTCAAGTTCCTTTTCTGAGTATATCAGAAGAGGTGCCACCTGTGGCAAAACTGATCTTCACCTACCTATTTCATGCACAAGCTAATTTAAAACTTGCAGGCTGCCTGTCTCTGCTTGCCCAGGGGACCTACTGACTGGATAGAGCTGAGTGCCTCAAGCCTGAGCCCATTTGCAGTTCATAACATTAGTGTGCTGATGGCAAAGCCCCAGGCAGGCATGCTTAACCCTTACTAATTATGCACTGACATCACTGAGTTCAGTGTAAGTCAGGAATTGCCATTCCGATTCACAAATACTACAGTCAGCGTAGGGGTGAATACAGGTTCTACAGCCACTTCAGGTTCAGATCCTTCACCAAGGGCATGAGGGTCACAGCTTGTATCCCCCATCTCTGAGAGCCCCACTTAGTGGTCTAGGATCAGGCTTCTCCTCATCCTGCTGAAGATGTGCAGTAAGACTTCGGGACTCCTGGAGACAGAGTGCAAGTGGGTCTTCACGTCTGTACTTTTTGAGAGTAACTTTGCTGAGATGTGGTTTTCCATCTGTAGATGCAGATGCACTTATGAATTCTGCATAAGGAGAGAGCTGATAAAATGCACCAGCCCTGTTTGCAGCAGAGTGCTGTAGCACTGCTGCAGCGGAAATGAGAGTTGCAGTTCTGTTTCCTTGCTGTCTTGATTTCTAGATGAATATTTATCTCTAGCAGGGAAATGTATTGATCATCATAGTCTAAAGGAGTGAGCTAGTCATCACCTTGAATGCCTGCATCTTGAAAGTAGATTTCAACCAATGCCTAAATAGGTATGTAAGTCAAGGAAGAGAAAGTCAGAAGCTCCTGTCCTTAGTGTAACTATCCCCATTAGTTCTTTTACTTGTGCACGTGTGCATTTTGTGTGGGCACCATGCTAAACCTACACTGTCCAATCTGAAAAAGTAAAGCTGCTCCTATTTAAGCCTTCCAAAAGGAGCAGATTTTACACTAATGAAGATTTTAGCACCCTTAGCACGGAAGCCGAGAGGCATCATGATTTTTCTTCATCGTATATACTCTGAGTATTGTTATTACTGTGGTTTATAGTTATTCATATGTTCACACAATATGGAAAGTGGTTGTGTGTAATATGTGCAGAAGACACCTGCACCTCTGAGACTTGCTTAAAGTGCAGTCAGCTGTATCCCATATCACTGGAACAGTGTTTCTGGGATGTGATAAACTGTGCTGGAAGTAGTGTTTTATGGGGCTTAGTTAGGATCTTGGGATAGCAAGGGCTCTGCATATGCAGGCAGATCAGAAGTGACTCATTAATAAGATTCTGCTTCTGCTGTCTGCCCAGAAGAAGCAGCTTTTTAACACTGGGATGATAAGGTTGCTTTTTACTAATTGTCTTAATCATGTTTTAATCTCTTGTTTACAAATCTTGTCAAAAAAGTGATTTCAAAATAGAAAATGTAATGCATGTGAAGAGTCTGTGTCTGCTGTGTTTAGCATGTATGTCAGAAGTACATACTTGCACCCCATTTGTGCTAAATTAAAGATTTCAAATATCGTTGAAATAATGGGGAAAAAAATCACCCTGGAGGTTGTTTCAGATTAATATTTTTTAAAAAGTAAAATTTTGAGGATCAAAAGTCCATCTAGAACAGTATCCTGGCTCCAACAGATGGAAGAATTACAAGTCTAGGGAAGAGTGAAAATAGGACAATTGTGTAGGCTTTTTTTCTGAGCTACTACTTCCCCAAATTCCAGTTACTTTCAACTGTATGTAATTTCTAAATAAGTTATTGACAGTGGTTTCCTTTGTCAATTTTGTCCAGTTTCTTCTTAAACTTGAATGAGCTGGACTATATTTTGCCAAAGACTTCAACAGTTTAAAAAAATATATATTTTTTTTTTAATTTACTCTGATTATGATCCTTCTGGATGATGCTTCTTAATTCTTTTTTCAATTAAAGTGTGTTTAGTTAATCCCTGTATACTCTCTAATGATGTTGCTGTCTGCTCTATACCCTGTCAGCTGCCTCTGTTCTGTGCTGGGGAGTCCCAGTTTTGCCGAGTCATTTCCCACACAGATGCTGTATTATACTCTCTAGGATGTATTTTTGCTTTTAAATATATGTTCTCTGTGTTTACTTTTTATATTATTTTAATAATTTTTTTGTTTTAATGCTTGTTGTTCTAACTTAAAATTAATTAGAAATACATGTAGTCTTAAGGTACATTTCAATTGATTTAATTTTTAAAAATCTTAGTTTCATCTCAGCATCACTGCTCATTGTATAAGCTCTCTTAAGTAAGGTTTTTAAAGATGCATTCATTCACTGACAATCAGTATAGATGTTGATAATCCTATGATCCTATAATAAGGAATTTCTGTGTGCAGTTTTTCTCTGCTGTCAGATTCAGCTTAGATTGTCCAAAGAGCTGCAGAATAGTTAGTGACCATAGCTGCATGAAGTACTTTCAGAGAGTCTGGTTGCCATCTTGTTTCTTCATTCAGTTGCCTGGAGGCAATTGCATTACAAAGGTTTCTTCTTTCTGACTAGGTCTTCAGGCAGCCTTGAAGTCAGAAAATGGGAAATGTTAATCAATTGAAACCTACTGGACTATTTGAGCTTAAGGATGAGCTGTCAGACACAACCAAGGGCCTTTTGTGTTCCCTTTTGTTATGTGTAAAGACACAGTATTCTCATTTATGCATGAGGACAGACAGGTTGCATGCAGGCATCTCCATCCCCATAGTATAGCTCAGATGTTTAATGGTTTTGTGCTAGAAAAGGTCTTTTACTTTCAGACTTGTCTCTCGCCAATTTATAGGGTTTTGGCATGTGAAATTCCACTGATCTGTAGGAGGTTTTGTTAACTGAATAATAGCCTTAAAAATAATTTAAACCAAACTTTCAATCTGTTGATCTCATTACTGTAATTACTATTTGTGTTTTCTATTCATAAAATCAAACACTGAAGCACTGTGTAGAATTACATGCTGCATACAGATGAAGGATGGAGCACAGAGTGTTCAGAGGTGGGACAAAATATCCCTTTAGCCTCCCAATTCTGAAAGGGTGAGAGCTGTTTGTGTAGTGCCTTAGTATGCTGGGGGATATGCTACAAGATGCCAACTCTAGGTTTTCAATTATGAACCTGTCTTCAACAGGAAAACATGTCAGTAATTAGCATATGACAGTTTAGAGATATTAAAGACTTTCAGACAGCCTAAAGACTGGACATCCCAATCCCTGCAGTTCTTAGAACTGTTTTGTGAACTGGACCCAGACCTGCTGTGCACTGTTGCACTAACTTTGTACTCGGTAACTGTGAAAATATTGAAGACTTGGAGGAAATCAAGTTTATTTTTAAGATTTCAGTGGAAAGACAACCACAAATATCTTAATGAAGCAGTGGAAGAAGGAGCATGAGGCTGAAACAGCAAACTCTCTTCCTAGTTAACATAATAAAGACATTCTGTTTTTTCTGGAAAGCTTCTGAGGTTCCCATGGAAGTGAAAGCAGAAGATTGAAAGTAATGGTCATGTGCTGTTAATGGTAAATTTAAAGTGATAAAAAAAGGTACAACAGCTTTTCTTGCCATAGTATTTTGTTTTGTCTTTTTCCTTTTTTTTTTGATATTTTATGTTGTGTAGAGTGTATCTTTTCCAAAGTAAAGCAACGAATTACCCTATTTCTATTACTTATCACTTACATGCTTTCAGTCATCATGATGACTTTTCAGCTCTTTCCCAAAAAAACTGAGTTGTTTTATAAATGTAGCATAATTTGATTAGTGTATTTGTAACTTGATAGGATGCAGTCATTGAAAACTGACTAATGTTTACCCTTTGTGTGGCCTTTTTTTTTTTTGTTATATATATTTGTTTTGTTGCTCTTCTTGAAGTGGGAAGTCTCCTAAGCTGGTTAGAACAACCCTGCATTTCAGGGAACCCAGGAAAGATGTGTCAAAATGAGCTAAAATAGAATTTAAAATATTTTATAGTGTTATTTGTAAAGCTCTAGACAAGATTTTCAAGGCAATATATGCTCTCATGTATCAAGTAACCACATTTTTCTGAGCCATCCAGGGTGTGTCTCAGAGGTAGTGAGTCTGTGCTCTGAATCTTTTAAAATACAAGTTGTATTCTTTTGAAAATCTCATCCTTGCTGTGAGTGCATATCTGGAAAATCTGGATGAGTCTGCAAGTGTTGCTTATCATATTAATACGTGGAATGTAATGTATTTTAATATGAAGTGACCAAAATTTAATATACTGTGTTCTTCCCTTCCTCAGGGTGTCATTCGTGATATGGAAGTAAATTATGTGGTCTGTTCTGCACTGGGGCTGAGATCCTGTAATATTAATGTGACAGAGACTGTTAAAGACATACTTTTATGTATTCTGACAAATGCAAAGTGTATATCCCTGGTGTTAATCCATATGGAATTCTCCTCTCACTTTCAAGGTCACATTGTGCAGTTAGAACAGTCATGACATGTTCTGGTTGATGGACTGGTAATTAATTTTTAATTACTTTGGATTTTTCTTTCTTTGTAGGTTGATGATTCCAGTTGTGATGCTGAAATACTCTCCTTGCTCCTCAACGCCAAGTTAGTGGTGAAGTGCGTGTCTACTGCCTTCTACCCTTGCCTTATTGACCACTTACTGGCTAACCAGAGAGAAGGGGGCTGGGATGTAGAGGAAATAGCAAAGCAACTTAAAGAAGCAGGGTTCAATGCAGAGGCTGGGTCCCTCTTGATGTCTCATCGTGGGACTCATCCTGCACTCAGGACTTTTACTGCTGCTCTCCAGGCTATTCAGCATTGGATCTAAAAATGCTGAATTTATGCACATCTGCCTTTTTGCTGGAGAAATTGTTTTTGTGAAGTAACAAAGTTCTTTATCTTTGTTTTGTAGAGAATAACAGACTCACAGTGAATTCCCATATACTTCTAATAATTTTAAAAATGATTGGTGCAGATTGTATTATTCTGTTAAGTGACTAGCAGAGCACTGGATCTGATAATCCTTTTCAGATCAAAGTATTAAGTGATTGCACTCTGTGACATATAAATGAAACATTAGTAAGCTGTCAAGTTATACACAATTCATTTTAATTTCTGTAATTTACTCTTGTCATAATGTAAAATTAATGTTAAAATATGCAGATAATATGGAGCAAACAAAAGCACACTGAAGAATGATTTCTGAGAATTTCCAAACCTTAAAATCTGGTATTGTGCAATGTTGTTGCCACAGCTATTGTTTGCAATAAATATTTTGCATTTATAGTAGTCTCTTCTTTCCTTCTTTCAAACAGGTAAGTATTTTCTTTCTTCAGCCCCTTTTCCTGAAATTCCCATTTTTCCTTAGTGATGTTTATTCAGAAGAAGAAGGTGAACTTTTCTGTGCTTGCAGGTAGTTCTATTCTTTGAGATATTTTTCTTCACAATGTGGAAAGCCCCATCTCAAATCCTAAACATTTCTTGATACCTTTTGTGAGTGCACTTTCGAAGTATTTTTCATATATGTTTTTCCTGAATTCTGAAAAATTACATAGGTGTGTTTATTTCCAGATGCCTTTCTCTCTTAATAAGGCAAAATATTTGATTGCTTTCAGACACTGTTTAACAAGGGGACTGCCTGCTTATTACACTGCGTTACCAGAAAGATTTGATGTTTCCCTGTGTCTATCTGAATGTGTTAATCTGTAAATCTTTTGCCTAATCTTGTATTCAGATCTCATTTTGATGTAATAGTGTACAGAAACATTGCATATGATAAGATCCATAAGATAATACAGTTTAGAAGCAATCTCTAGAGGTAATGTAGTATAACCTCCTCTTAACACACGAAGAAATTTTTTCCCAGCTCAGGTGCCAGAGCACTGGAACAGACTGCCCAGAGAGGCTGAGGGGTTTCTTTCTCTGGAGATACTCAAAACCTGCCTGGACACACTTGTGTGACCTGATCTAGGGAATCCTGCTGTGGCAGGGGGGTTGGACTAGATGATCTTTGAAGGTCCCTTCCAACTCCTAACATTCCGTGATTCTGTAATTCAAGGCAGTGTTCCTTTATTGTTGGAGCAGGTTGCTCAGGACTGTATTCTTTTGAGTCTTGAAAACCTCTAAGGATGAATGTCCCACTGCTCGGCTATCCCAGTGCTGAAAAGCTTTTTATGTTTATGCTCTTGTTTGAACCTATCTCATTTCAGCTTCTGGCAGTTGTGTCTCATCTTGCCATCATGCTATGCTGTAAAGAGCCTGGCTATATCACCTGATAACCTTCTTCCAGGTATTGGGTCCCTCATAGCCTTCTCTACTCAAGACAAACAAAACCTAAAAAGAACATAAAACCAATTCTAGTGCAGCAATTGCAATTTGTAGGTGATTTAGCTGAAGTACAGATACTGGTGATGAATGCCATTAACACTGGTAACATTCAGTCAGAATTTGGCAACAGTGGGATCCAGTACAGGTGCAATTGCTCTGTGCTTCAGTAATAACATTCTTATATGAGCTTTCTGCTATTTGGGATAGCCAGCCCCTTTGTTAAGCAATATAATAACAAGCTGATTGTTACTGAGACAGTAGTTTCTAAAATCCTCCTTTTTTTTCTAAATGTCAGTATCATTCATAAAGAAGGAAGAGTGGATTAAAAGCCTGAAGTAGCTATTTCATTACAAATTTGTGTTACTGAGTTCTTTCCTAGGCTTCAGGATTAAGGTGATGACATTTGTGGAACCAAAACTAACTTGTTAGCTTCATCTTTGATTTGGGATCTGCCTTTTTTTTAATCAGCTTTTACTGACTGTGAAAATTACTCAGATTCAGAAGCATTACTTCCCACCTCACACAGGATTCTTAAGATTTTTAACAGTGCTTTAGTTCTGCAGATTGTTAACTTCTTTTTTGTACTTGCTGGTCCCAGCTGTTTTCACTGTTTTACAGAAGGTTGTCCCATCCATGTGTCTGACTTACATAAACAAATTCCAATTTATCATTCATCTATATTGCCTTCATTCTCTTCTCTTACATTAGCAGTCCCAAGAGCCCCAGACTAGTAGAGCAAATAGAAAGGTAATGTAACTGGAAGTCCATAGATGCAGGCAAACCACAAGGCATAACCACCAGCAAGAAAACCTGTGGTTTTCCTGTGGAAGATATTTCTGTATTTGACAACTTGTATTTTGGTCTGTCTGTGTGTTCTGTTCTCAAGTTAGTAATTCCAGTGCTAGATTTTCTAACCCATTCTTATTCAGGATCATGAAAAGTTTGTGTTTGGTGTCACTTCAGAGCTGAGCTGTAGATAAAGCTCTAATGAGTGTTATTGATCTTCTGTCCATTTTCTGGTTTGCTGGCATTACAAATCCATGATAGATGTTTTCTTTGAAGCCAGGACTGTATTCAAAACTTTCATGTATAAGCAGCAGTTAAGCAGTTTTAGTATATACGTCCAAAATGATTAGCCTACATTACTTTATGTTCCAAATAAATTTTTTTGGGGGAGGGAGGTTAAAAAAGAGGCACATAACAAGGATGTGCATATCCCAGAGCCAGCCTTTTAGTATCTGCTGTATGGGACAATAGCAATTGAGGCTCGGGGGGTGACCAAGATATGATAGCAAATGCTATTGTGTTGCGTTTGGATTTGGTTTTGGTTTGTTTATTTTTTAGGGGTTTTTTTAAAGGTTAAGAATCTCACTTCAGTGTTCTTAATAGTACTTAATAAGACACAGAGCAGTTCAGTTTTGTCAGTTTGCTTCATTCACAGTTGAGACCTATTCAGAATACAGCGTGAACTGACTTTTTTGTACTCAAATGCTTGTGCTCCCAAAAGCAGGTGAATAAAGAGTTCAGTTATGTCTCCAGGAGCAGTAGTTCTTAGGGCAATTAATCCTCTTTTGCCTGAAAAACACTGATAGCATTTGTAACTTTGAAGAGCTTTTTGCTGCCTGGTAGATGCAGCAAAGCAGCAAAATATATCACATTTATTTTGGACCAAAGATTAGGGAAGAAAGATCATAACTCACAATTTCTTTCCCTGCTGGAAATCTAAAGTGAAGACAGTAGTCATTGCAACAGATGCAGAGTAGACACTTTTGTATTTATAAACAGTGAAATTCAATGAGTGGAGTGGCTGCATATGATTCAAATATTCTCCTTATATAGTGTTTTTCTATGATTTATGTTTGGTTTTTTTTTTTATTCTGCACTGTGAAAATACAATTTGAGAGGATGGCTGTAGAATACAGATACCTGCATCACAAAGGTAAGAATTCCTACACTTGTAAAAACACAATCATTTTTCAAGTTTATTTGCCACTATTTCCCTTCAAAATCCAGCAAACTGGGAGATTGGTAGAGGTCAACGGAGATACATTCTGTGATTCTCTTTCTAATGTACATCATCATAGTTACAGACCGAAGCCCCTTTACCAGTTGATAGTCCAGCTCTCATTCTTACTCAAACTTGTCTTCATCAGTACTTTTGACAAAGGTGTCAAAAAGGTACTATTGGTACCTTCTTGTAGATATAGAAAAGAGTAACTTCAATTCTTTTAGCAACCACCTGCTGATGAAAACAAGTAGCTCATTTTGCTGAAGACAAGGCACATAGATAAAAGCAGAAGTGTAGGTAAAGGTGCTATGGATGGTGTGTGAGCTAGCACAGAGAGAATGCAGGAATAATCTGAAGCAGCACCCAGGTAGAGACATGCATGTTGTGGATACAGGCACTGTGGAGCTCCACCCATGCTAGAGGATCACTGAATGTGCTGTTTCCACCTGTATATCAGGCATTCATACAGGCGTAGTTTACCACTCTGCTTTGATCTTTCCTACAGCAAAGCAGGAATCTCAAGCATAAGGTACCTCTAAGATAAGGTGCCTCTAATATCACAGGCCTATGTTACCTCCCATAGATGTTCTACTTGTACAACACACAAGACTACATCGTGATTAGTATTATGTATTTTTCAACACCTCAGCTGCAAGTCAGTGAGCATGCTTGCAATCCTCCTCATCAAGCCTACGTTATTTTCCACAGGTGGTCAGAAACAGGCTCTTGCTTTTAGCTTGGTCAAATTCATCTGCTGACATGTTTCCTTTCTCCACAAGAGCTCAGTGGCTTAAACATTCATATATCCTCAGTGATGCTCTGTTGCACTAGGTGGAGATGGAGTGCTGAGTTTCCAGAGTGAATAAGCATCCCACTGTAGAGCAGGAAGAGTTTAGCCACACAAGGATACAGCCTTATCTTTCCTTAGTGCAGAGGAGAGTTGGGTTTTAACTGGAACCAGTATTTTCACTAGGTAATTACAAGAGCTAAGACTTTATAGAAAAAAAAACAAACCTCTCTGACTACTGTGACATTCAGAAACATGAAAATCTTAGTTACTTTGATTTCTTCTTATAGTGACAAATCTTATCTGTCATTTTTCTTCACTTACTTTGGGACTGGCTAACAAAGGGGATGGCTAGGTGCTCATGCTAATGACTGTGCTGTTTTACCACGTTGACAGAGCCTTCATAGGATCCACTAAGCTGGGCAAGCAGAAGATAAAAGTCTGAGGCTCTCCCCAGTTCTGTCATAGTGAGATCTGGCAACTTTGTCCATATTTCTACCTAAAAATAAACACTGTAATTTCTAAAGCTTCCTAGGAGTGAATGGCAGAGACCCAACAGCTTCCTGTTGCACAGCTGTATGATTTCCAAACCTCAGCCTCCTGTGTTGCTTATTAATGCCAGGTATGTGACAGTTGGTGGCAATTTTTCGTGTATGTGACGGGTTGACCCTGGCTGGATGCTAGGTGTCCACCAAAACTGCTCTATCGTTCCCCTCCTCAGTTGGACAGGGGAGAGAATATGTAATGAAAGAATTTCCTCTTAGGCTTCCCTTGTTTGCAGGGCATGGTAACAGGGAAACCAGCTTCATGCAGGGATCTGATTTATAGCCCAATGTACTTTGCAAACCAGATACGGAAAACTGCATGACAGCTTTTTTTTTCTGTGAGAATCTTTTATCTACATTATGTGCATGTAAAATATTTATCCTAATGAGAAAAGCAGATGTATGCTGTTTAAAAATAAAAAGTAGTGCTTGAAAACAAATAAGCAGAAGGAGTTGAGCCTAAATGGGAGAACAATACAGAACACAAACTGCGAAGGAAACCAGGGGGTGATTTTAATTAATCTGGTAGAACCATCTGTGCTGGTTCTGGCTCTGGAGGATAAAAGACACAACAATATCTGAATGCACCTCTCAAAAGTGTGTGTGTGAAATATATATAGGCAGTGTCCTATATAATCTCAAAAAGGGAGTGGTAGTGCAAATTAAAATCCAGTGCTGGACGTGTTTCTTTTGTGACCTTTTCCATTCATTTAGGCACTTAATGATTTTTTTTTTTCTTTTTAATTTAGTGCTGCTTTAAATCTTATTTCTGGCAAAGACTTTGCAGAGAAAAGTGAATTAAAGACTAGCCTAGGCCATTTTGGCTGTTTTCAATTCCAATGCTGCCTATAAATGTTCCAGCTGTTCTATAACAAAAAAGTTCCTTATGTGATATTTTCAGTCTTTGGCCCTTTCATAAACTTTCCAAAATTGCTGGACATAACTGCATGAAATACTAAAAGTATAGATATGGATTTTATCCATATATAGATAGATATAGATATGGATTCCCATATGAGGTGAGATCAATTTTAGATGCTAGAGATTCAAGATATTTAAAGATTAAAAGTTTTACATTGTTGTTAACTTTATATCCAGGTATAGTTTACATCTTTTCAATGACTTAATAGATCTCCAGAGGAAAGAAACTGCTAGATAAGTGTATAAGTGATGTGGTTAGGCTTTTGTATCTTGTTCATAATAATGGAAAAACAACTGACCACACCAAACAGCTCAGACTAATTGTGGAGTTTTCTAAAATATTTTATTTAACAGATACATCTCAGGAATTTGAGGATGTTGGTCTGGAGGGGAATAAAAGTAGTATATTTTGCTAATAGAGATGAGCAATGGGCAAGGGTAAATAAATGAAGGGGAGTGCAAGCCACAATATGTCATTAAAGCTCTACTTTTTTTAATTAGTTGTTGATTCCTTCAGATCAGTTTGCTTTTGGAGGGCAGTATTTATTATAGTGATAATCCCCGGAGGCCCCTTTTCACCTACTGTGAAAGCACTTCCCCTGTATGCAGTGCACTATTTACATTATGTGTTAAAGATGGGGTGTTTAGAGAAAAGAAACAGCAAAGACATTGCCATAATATGATATTTGCATAGATTCTGCTAAACATCTGCTTGGCCTTACCAGCATGAACTGTAACAGGTTGAAGATCTCTTTTCCATTTTGTTCAGCAAATTTGGTTTGGTTTGTTCATCACCCTTATCTAATAATTCCTAGCTCAAACAAAGATTTGGTCTTATGTGTCTTCTTATGGTTCTTCCATGTAAATTAGCAGGGGGAAATACTGTAGGCTAGAAAGGATACACTGCCTCTGGTTAAATGTCAGTGCTCTGCCTATGCCTTGGATCTGGGCAATCTGACTCTCAAAGAAAATGAAGGAGTACCTGTGAGAGCTCTAAGAGCATCTCTATTTAGAAATGAACAGGAAGCTATTTCAAAACTTTTTTCAGTGACTTTCAGGAGGGGATATGGAAAATAGGATGTTTCTTCAGACTTCAGTAAAAGTCAGGTAGTATTTTAGGAGCAAAAACAGAGGAATAGGCTTGGTTTTGGCTCAAAATTAGTTTGCAGAAGCCATTGTAAAGCCATTACCCCTCCTTGAAGCCAGCAGTACAAAGGAGTAATTCCTCCTTTTTCTTATCATTCCATAATCACATCTATGTGTTAAATTGGCAGTATTGAAAAAAAAAAAAAAGGGTAAAGGAAAAATAACTTTTGCACTTAGCACTTTACTAACTGCAGGAGCTTTTTAACACATTTACATCTCATTTCATGAAATGCCAATAAAATACTTTTCAGTTGCCCACATGAGGTCTCTAAAAATAGTTGGTATTTTTGATCTAAAATCAAAAATGTTCTCTGTGGTTAGTTATTATTGACTTTAAAAGTTGTTTTTTCCCATCCTGTAAGCTTAAAAGTCAGAGAAGTAAGGAAAGAGAGCACAAGTGGTGTTTATGCCAGTGTCTTAGTTTTGGATTTATTGTAAAGTAGTGCCGCTGGCAACTGGAAGATGTATATACATGGCACAGTACAAGTAGCTGCAGCTCAGTCTGTTGCTGCAGACCTGAAATGCAGGGAGCACCTTCTAAAGTGTTTCCCTGTTCAGTCAGGTGCTGGCTGATTTCAGTGTATCCAAAACCTATTGGAAAAAGCTTGAGGTCCTTAGAATTATGAGTGGTGCAAAAAAGTGAGGAGCAGAATCACCTCTGTGTTGTAAATTCCCTGTTACTGCTGTGACTGAAGACACTGGCAATGCTCTGCATCTTGTTTGTTTTTCATGGCATTTTGTGGCATTTGAGATTTTTAGCAAGGATTTAGTATTGTTCTGTACTGGAGGCTGAGGGGAGACCTTATCGCTCTCTTCAGCTACTTGAAAGGCCATTCTAGGGAGGCAGGTGTTGGCCTCTTCTCCCTTGTGACTAGTGACAGGACTAGAGGGAATGGGCTTAAGCTGAGCCAGGGTAGGTTTAGATTAGATATTAGGAAGAATTTCTTTACTGAAAGAGTGGTAAGATATTGGAATAAGCTGCCCAGGGAGGTGGTGGAGTCACCATCCCTGGAGGTTTTTAAGAAGAGGATTGATGTGTTTCTTCAGGGGATGATTTAGGGATAAGAGTAGTGTAGGGCTATCGTTGGACTAGATGATCTTGAGGGTCCTTTCCAACTTTAATGATTCTGTGATTCTGTGTGATTCTGTGCTGGGAGAGGCCTCTGACAGCATGGATAAAATGTTCTTCCTGGCTTGCAGTACCAGCCAGAGCTATTGCCCTGTGGATGTAACCTGTCCCACAAGGAAATCAGTTGGTGCCAACGACTAACTTACTTGGGAACATCTCATTTTATTACCATATTACTTATGCAGCTGCTAGATTCAGCTTCTGGTTTTAATTACAGTTCAATAATTAAGGATTAAATCTGCAGTTGAGCAGAAATCAGTAAGTTGGATTTTGTAATCCTAATACACTTCTACACTCCATCAAATTTCAAATCTACAGAGGCTTAATCAGAGGAATATCCATAGGCAATGCAGCAGCATACTTGTGGAGAAAAGTGTGATGTAATTCCTAGGATAAGTTTGGATAACACAACCTCCAGTGTTTACAGAGCTGCTACTGAAGATTACTGAGAAGGGTTGCACAACTGTGTGTTAGAGGTGGTGATTGACAGCCAACATCTCAAAGCCCTACTTTACTGATGAGATTGGTTTAACCTTAGGCCTGAGAGCTCTCCCCTCTACTAAAGACTAGTATTTAGCATTGCTGTGGAAAATAACATTTTGGAGGTGTTTGATGTCAAGAGTGTCAGTTTTCAGTTTTTGAAGCTGGCAGCTTTTTCAGCTCCTGAGAGCTGCAGATCATTTTGCATTGTTTAATACATTTTTACCTTTGAGATGTTGACCTTATGGGATGAAATTTCCCTTATCTTTTCTTTGCAGTTACCGGTTTGCATGGTGAACTACATAAAATGAACTCTGGGGCAGATGAAGGAGGACTTTGTTTTTGCTTTTTTTCCTTGCAAGAAGATTTTGGCCAAGATTTTTCCTTGTTGACCTGGAGAATTTTAGCAGTTGTTACTACTCCTGTAGCCCCAGTGATATACAGTCACAGCTTCCGACATTAGCAAAAGTTAAGCAATCTGAAGTGAGCCAAAGGCTTCAGATCAAAACTGAAACTGTAAATTTATTAGCAGATTTTTGGTAGTCACTTTTGAAACATCCTCTTAGGAGTGACTTAGTCCAACAGTCTAATGAAGAGGATACATAGCTCTAAGATTGATTGAATCAGCCAAGATATGAATTGTGATCTCTCTTTCCAGTGACTCTGTGGGACACCTTTTCAATGCTGTTTTTACTAAGACTACACTTAAGTGTTCAGCTTCCCATTTCTAAAGTATATGAGTGAAAAGAAAGCAGTTGTCCTCAGGTGTCCAGAGATTTTGCTGCTTGGCCATTCTGCTTCTCTCTTTTAGAGCAGCCTTTAGGAAACATACCCTCAGACAGATCATGGGTGCTTCCTCCAGATATGTGCCAGAAGAAAGAATAGGCCCTATGGCTCCTCTTTTTACCTCTTATTACAAAGTCAGAGCACAAAGCAGAAGATGGATTAGAGAGAAGTAAAATTTTTTGTGTGTAAACATTAGCTTTAAATTCTGAGAGGTTGTGTGGTTACTACATTAATGGGTGCCCATCCCAGTTCTTCCCCCTTGCCCTTTAACCATAGCATCAGTGTAAAACATCTAGGGGATTCAAACATTATGATCCTGAAAGAATGGAATAAGATTGCTCTTTTTAGAGCTATTCCAGATATTTATGATGGAAAAGTAAATGAACAAATGTTTGCATGGTTTTCCTGTTTGAGTTACTTGCAGACAAGCTTAGATCTTTACTGATTGTTCTTCTTTCAAATATTCCAGTGGCTATTTTTACACAAGTTTTATTCTCCAGACTGCTTCCCAAAACCTGTTACTTTTTCTAGTATTTCTAATTCATCTGTTCATTTGGCTAAGAGTATTTAAAAGCCCAATACATGCTATTGTTTCACTCCCGGATTACTGGATTACTTAGCTAAAGCTGTTAATTTTTGCAAGAGGAAGACAAGGTGGTGATAGAAGTGCATCAGAATCTGTTATATGTAAACTCTATAGGTATCCCTGTGTGTAGCAGAAAAAAATCTGCTTTACAGATGTTTAGAATAAAATGAAAAGAGCTTCAGACCCCTATGCTATGAAATCATGGCTTGTATCCATCCTGAAGTGTGTTTATGGATCGTTTATGTCTCAGCCTGGGAGAATACTGTGAAATAATCTATCTGCCAATAATTGGAAAACGTTACAGAGATGCATTAGTTCTGTGCTTGAATTTGGCAATGATTTTTGTCTGGCCTGTAACTAACTCCATATGATGATTTTCTTAACATGTTTGAAATGAGAAAGCTTACCCAAACTCCTGTATATAAGGCTGCCAATGAAAAGATGAGCTAAAGATGTCTCATAAAAGAGTGGACAAAGTGTCTGCTGTTCCTGTGGATAGGTAAAGGTTAGCAAATGCTGTCCTGATTTCTTCTTTCCCACATAGATCTAGTGATTTCTGAAAGTCCGAAGTCACAGGTCTGAATGGTCCTAGGCAGAGAGCTGCTAGAGAGAGAGAGATTCTTGAGTCCCAAAGTGTGTACCCCAGTGGCACAGCACTGAAATGCCCCATTTCCTTCTCTCTTACCTTAAGCCTGGAGCTGTGTCAGGAAGAAAGCTGAGGAGAGGTGTGATGGTTTGGACTTGGCTCCCTACCAAATGCCTAAACTCACAGTGAAAGCCTTTCCCCCCTTTCCCTCTCAGAGTTTTAGAGAAACTACGAGAGAAACTAAAGAGCCCGAAACAACCCGAATTATATCAAAAGTATATATATTTACATATATAGCAGTTATATACAAGTAAAATACTATGTACACAGTAGGGAGAACCCCCCAAGGGAAAGGGAAAAGAGGGGAAAAAAAGGGAAAAGGGAAACTAAAACAGGTATGTACACTCAAAACCTAGGATAGACCTAATAAAAACAGAATCTTACAACTCTTCTTAAGATAGCACTTGACTCCTCCACAAGGGCGAGACCGATAGCAGAGAACCTGCGTCTTCAGATCCACCGGAAGGGAAAAGAGAACGAAGGCCTCTCCCCCTCTGTATTTATACCCCCAGTTACGTAAAATCGTGTGGAATACTGGGAAACATGATCACTTCCCTGGTTACAAACTGGTTACCAGGAAAAAGGCCTGGGCCAAACCATTACAAGAGGCTACCCAGAGAAGAAGCAGGCAGCAGTGATTGCTGGAGGACATTTTTCTTTCAACCATCTGAGGATCCATGCCTGATGCTCAGCCAGGCCCTTGGGTAAGTTGATGGTCAAGAGTAGGGTGAGGAGTGGGACTGCGGGAGGCTTTGAAAGGAACGTGGCCATTGCCATGAGATTTGTCTCCTGAGATTTTTCGTGGGCCAGTACTGGGGGTCCTTTGGTGGAGGATCAGCCCTTAACTTAGGCTTAGATTTTTCTTTTGGGCTACTGATGTGGGTTATTGGTTAATGTCCTTTCAAGTTAGTCCCACGCTATTTTAATTACACAGCTTCTAACCTGGTTAGTTTCTCAGAATGCAGGCAGAAGAGGCATCCAGTGTCAGCTTGTGCCTGTTTTTAAGATATTATGAAGTTCTCTACACAATGGAAAACACAGCAGGCATGCCTGTTTGAGGTTTTTGTGTGTGGGTGGGTGTTTTGTTGGGTTGGAGTTTTTTGGGGTTTTTTGAGTTCTTTGTTTGTTTCTTTCTTTGTTTTTGGTTGGTTGGTTGGATTTTACTTATTCTCTTTCTTAGACATCTAATATAAAGGCTTAATCCTAACAGGGAATAAATTTACATGGGAGAGATTTCTTCAAAAGCCCTGATACTGAACATAAAAGTCCACATTGTAGTCCTGTCACATTTCTTCACTGTGGGCAGGGAGATCCCTGGGGTTTTGCCCTGCTTCAGATGTGTACATTTCCATTTCTGTAAACTGTTAGCTATCCTACCTTCCCACCCTTTCCAATTTCTTTCTAGAAACTCTGTAGCTCAATTTCCAGTGCCAAGCCTTCTTTATTTTTGCAAAATGTGGGGAGAAAACCTTTTCTGACATTTACGGTTACAGTGGCACACTGTAACTACTGCCACTCTGCTACTGTGCTGTTTTCAGTGTTAAGATGGGAAGAGCTCAAAGTCTGATGCATTTAGTAAATACCCAATTCTTGCCCTTAAAGTTTAACTTAACAATATCTCTCAGTCTCTTGTACATAAGAAATTACAAATATATAGCATAACAAAACTCCCTGCAGAGATCAACCCTTTTTCATCCCAGTCATTACCCAAAGAGAAACCATGTCAAACATCTTCAACAGACTGAGAAAGTATCTGCTGTCACTTGGTTGAAACTAAGCTCTGTACTATTGAATATTTACTCTGCCACTCTGTTTCAAGCAGTGATTTGATAAGAACAGAGGCCAAATTAGAAGCCGTGCTAGGAACTCTCCCCAGATGATTAGTCCTTAACTGTGATCATGTTGAAAAACTTCATTTTGTTTAACTTTCCTAAAAGTGTAACAGAAAGATTTCCCTTTCTCAAATTAACTGTTAAATCTTGGAGAATATCTAGATGTTAACATCATCATTATGATGAACTTTTATATTTTGACAGGCTTTGTGTTTAACTATGGTACCTTAGTTATGGTCTTGTCAATACACTGCAGAATGGAATAGCTGCTTTTCACGTCCCTCGTGCAATGCTTCTCTACCTTCAGTCCACAACTGCTTTATGCTCATGTTTTCAAGTCATGTTTTATGGCTTTTACTTTAACCCCAGCAGTTTCTGCAGTGGTGATGTGTGAACAGTTATTCTCAGTTTTTGTTTTTATACCCTTAATTCTTCTTTCTCAGGTGTACCATCTTTTCAATTAAATTTCATGGCATTTCTTTAGTAAGAGACTTCAACCATGTCCTTGAGAACCTTTAAGATATTTACATCATCCACAAATTGTTTCTGCTTTATCAACCATATCACTACTGGAATTCAGAATATAATTCAAAACCTATGACAAATCTTCCATTTCATCTCCAACCTTTGCAGGCTAAAAGTAACTACTAATAATTATTCTATGAACATGTTGTTTTCTTATTATTTTCAATTAATTGTGCACGTGTTTAATATTAACTTCATCTAAATGATGCATCCATAACTTTCCCAGTAAACATCAAATGACAGAAGCTTTAACTAAAGGCAAGATGCATACATTAAGAATTCTTCCCACTAGTCTGATAGCCCTATCAGGAAAGTAGATTTGATTAGTGTGACACCATGTGTTTTAGCAATCCATTTTTATATTTCTTGTCATGTTATTATCATCTACTAGTTTACAAAATAATTGGGTTTTTTTCTTTTCACTTTCAGAGTTTGAACTTTAGTTCCCTGGTGACTGATGTATTTTTACTACTTTGTATTTAAAGGTAGATAATTTCTTATTCTGGAGTATCTCTTAACTTCCTTCAGTTCTTGAAGGTAAGATTTGCAGGTTGCTTTGGCTTGTTTCTTAAATATATAGTGTAAAGTTTTATGAGCCTTAGCTGCCTTGACTGTATCTCGGTTATCTTTAAAGGTCTTTCATAGTTTTAGCTTGTTTTACTATTGCCATTTACAAGCATTAATTGTGTTGTGTATTTATTCACACTTAATTTTTCACAAGAAAACTGGAGCAAAAAGGCACTGCATATTTCAGGTCTTCTCATCGTCTGTTGTTTACTTTCCTTTGCCAATGAATCCTACGTTTGTTGGGATATTTTTGTCTTATACAATTAATTGTCTGTTATAGCTCTTGCTTTTGCTTCCCTCTTTCTTCACTACCACAACAATCTTCGTATTGCCTTTGTCATGCATGGAAATCCACATCTCTGCACATGAGTTATCTGTGATTTTCTTTCTTTTGGTCAACTTCGTTGAAGGAAATTGCCATTTCTTTTGTGGCCTAACAGAATCTTCTTCATGATTAGTAATATCTAATTCACAGCCCATCACTATAAATGGATACATGGATTCGTATTTCTCAGATGATCTTGCCTAGATCATTCATGGTACTAATAAAAATACCTCAACTACAAAGATCAACCCTTATATTGAGAGATCTGTTTGGTTTGCTTTGGTTTTTTATGTTTTTTTTTCTTCTACATTTTCACTAGCTAATTGATGAGAATTTTTTTCTTACAACTTATTTTTAATCTGAAATGATTACATTAACCAAATTCTCTGTCTATACACTTTTTGACTCTTGCAAAGAACAACAGATCAGTGGTTTTGGTAACTGAGTCTTCCACCCCTAAAACCCATCTTTCCTTGCTCTGTGATGGCTGAAAGTAAATGTATTGCAGGGCACTATATGGCTGTCAGGTGGAGGAGCCATCACCATGTACAGGATTGCAAGTGTTGTGATTTTCTGAGACTTCATCTTCTTTTGGATGAGTAATGTGAGCCTGGAGTGAGATCACTCTACAATATCTCTGGACAGCATGCTTCCTTTTACTCATAAACTCTACAGATAGGAAGCTGGATACATAAATATAGTCTTAACAAAAATGTCATTGATAATAACATCCTATAGAGTCACTTGAGAGAAAGAAACCAATTCAAATCTCTGTTGATTCGGTCGATCTTAGAGCTACACATCCCCCTCACTTGACTGTAGAGCAAATTTAGGGTGCCACTAGTCCTCAGAGAGGCAAGGTGGGCATGAAGTACCTCAGTTCCACTGACATGAATGTGAATCAAGTGCTCAGCCTGTTCAGGACTTGAGCAAATCCCACCAGCTACAGTTTCAGTATTCTAAATGTGTCTGATACATCAGACTCACATTGTGTGGTACATAGATGAACGAGCTCTTATTCTGGGAAAGGCTAGTCCATGTGTTATATGAGTGGGAGACTTGTTGTTCAAATGATTTCTGGCACAAGAGAACTAGAACTATGTTAAGCAATCCAACAGGTCCTGGTTCCCACATCAATTTCTGAACTGTTCTTTTTCTTCTGCTGTTTCTTCTGAACCCAGTGACCTGTAATAGATTTTATTTCTGTTTCAGAGCCCTCTGGTGTTTGTATTTTCTTTTGTTTGGTTCTGTTTTCTTTTTCCTTTCCTGGCATACTTATACACTGAGAGATCTTCCAGCTCAATCCCTTTGTCCCCTGCAATGTTCTTTCTGACAGATCACATTTCAGAATACTCTTCTGTTCTCCTTTCAGAAGAGTTTGCAATGCCCTTGGTTTGTGTTATTTCACTCTGTCTTCTTTTCCTTTCTTCCTTTTTTTTAAACTATTTTTTTTAAATGAACTCTCAAAATGTGGGGTTTATTATTCCTTGGACCACGCACCTGCAGTGGTTTCCATGGCAACATGATTCTGCAGTCCCTAGCTGTTTCATTCCTGATTCTTATTAGTGGTTTGCTGGATGCTAGAAAAAACACTGTGGGTTTGGAGGGACAACCACGGCAGCTGATGTCACAAACGTTTAATTACTTTGAAACTACTTGTCTGGTTGCAAGTCCAGTTCCCTCTGCCTGGGATGAGAACATAAGTCAGCTATGGCTATTTAGTAATCTCATCTCATTAATTGTGCTTTCTTGTTATCTTTACAATCACATGCTTAAGTTTATAGCTCATATTCAATCCAATTATTTCTTATGATCTAAGCACATCCAGATTTCTCTGGTTCTTCCTCTATCTTCTATGAAAACTGAAAAATAACTACATTCCTTTAAGTAAAATGCTTAACAACATACTGTATAAAAGTAGAAGCTGAGCTCTCAAACCTCTTAGATACCTTCACAGAAATACCTCTATCATGACTCTGAAACGAAGTTGTTATTATTTTGAAATGGGGTCTTGAACAGAGGTTGTTTTGAAATAATATAGTGATCTTTCTATCTGCAAATCAGTCTTAGTTTTATGCCCTCATCACAGTGGAATCAGAATGCCTAATGAAGAAAAATGATCAGTGAGGACTCAAGGAGAAAATCGATCTTTTAGTTAGGTCCTGCCTGGTTTCTATAAGGTAAAGTCTCATGGATTAACAGCTGCTTTATTGTTGCCACTAAAAGTTGTGCTATAGTAAGGGAAGAATCAGATTTGTTTTATTATTCCCACTAAAATTAAAACAAACAAGCAAAGCCCCTGACTTTATGAAAAATATAAATAACCTGTTCCATTTTATTTGTAGCTGATTTTCTAATCTCTTATATATATATATAAAATGGTGTAGCTAAACAGATATATGAATACATGCACAATTCGAAGTACCACTAACAAGAAAAGTAGGTTTTAGGTAAAAGAGGAACATACTGACAGTCAAACAAAAAGGAAAATAATCCTGGTGTCAGACTTTGAAGCATCAAGTTATAAGAGAAAGCAACAGAGAGGAACTCTCTAGGAAAATGGGAATTCTAATAAGGCCTAGGAGAAGTTTTGTGAAATCTAGACAGATGCCAGATAAAGCTAGTTAGCCGAACCCTGGTTTTGTCTTTGAATGAAATACTAATTCAATGATGCAAACAGCTTTATTGCAGTTTTAAGTGCTTTTTATTTTTTCTTTAGAATTTGTTGTCTTCCCAACTCCACAGAATTATTTTGGGTAAGTCCATTCTCCTGTTTTGGGATACATTTATGAATTTGTAGATACTATTTTTCTTATAAACTCTAAAATAGACTAATTTTACTAATTTGTATTTTACACAAAGAAATGATACTATGTGTTCCCTAAAAAAGATGTGGAGGATGTTGAAGGATCAATTTCCATCATGCTTAGTGTGAAGGTAAGATTTCAAAAAGTTGTTGGTGTTTTCCAATTTGCTTTTCTCCACATATTGGAGGGATATGGTTTTGAATTGTGACAATAACTATGATTACCTTCCTCTTCTTAGTGAGATTCTTAACGGCTTTTTAATACAGTAAAGAGGTTTTTTTGTTTGGTTGGGGTTTTTTGTCAGATAAGACCATTAACAGTTGTTCTCTAACATTGCCCATGCATTTCATTTTATATTCATCACACCTTGGGCTTTCAGTTGAGAAAAACCCTTCGCTTCCATTGACTTCTGCAGAGATAAGCTCTGGCATTTCTGCACATTGATTGTGGTGTTAGTTGCTATTTATAGTAATGTATATTTTTCTATTTCTACAAACATGGAAACAAAAGGCTGCAACTGGCTGAAATGTAGGTGGTGTTAACAGCTTCAGCATCACTCGGTTTTTGCAGATGCTGTAAAGGTGTGCAAGGGCAAATGTCTCTTCAGTTTCCAGCACAGAATTTTTCAGTAAGCAGGCAGAAAGAAATGTTATTGCTCTCTTCAACCCAGAAACCAACCTGGGACCTGCAAGCCAAACCTGATTCTTCTTTCAAGTTGCCTGGTGACCTTTAAAAATTTCAGTACTTGAAGAACACAATAACTGTGTCTTTTTATGGGTTTGGATGTGTTTTTCCACCACCCACCCACCCCTCCCCCACCCCCAGTTTTGTGGTCACAGCCTCTTCAAGTGGATCCTTTGGTATATCTGTGTAACCAACACAAAAACAAGTGTCTACAAAATCTGGCCAATATAGAAACTTCCTAGGTCTTTGGCATGCAACTGAGATATTTGGTTGATTGGAAGTCTTTATTCTGGTTTGTAAATGTACATATATACACACTTTCAATAGAACTGATGGTCCATAAGCACAAGTCACAGTTTTCTTGGAGTGCTGAGACTACTGCAATGTCCTCTGTAAGCCTGCCAGTGATATCAATTGAAATGCATCCACTGCCATGGTGAGTGTCTCAGTATGTTCGGTGTGAAGGTTTTCCTGAAGACTGAACACATCTGTCAGGTTAGCTGGCTATAGCCAAGGCTGAGGACATGAGCACAGCATGGTTCAGAGAGGGTATGAAGCTCTGCAGCTGACAGTGGGTGGCTGTTGCCCAAGAAAGAGTGATCACAGGCAAGAGGAGAGAAAGAGTGATTTTAAAGACAGATATGTATCTTGCTGGATCTGTGTTTTCCAGGATTGCTTTGCTATTTTCTGAACTCCATTTTGAGTGGAAAGTCAGATCTTTGTATTCTTCTGATTGGCTGGATCTGTCTGTCTGCTTTTCGAGTCATTATTATTCAGTGAAATTAATTTTGTTTTCAGAAAGATGTAGTGTGTGATTTGCTTCCCTTTTGGCAGCAGGGCTAAACAGTGTCAGCCTGCATCCACTAGAATTCTCTGCTTTAATGTCTCCTTTTGTCTTTAAGGAATTGCCCAGTAAAGTGGACACAAGACTGGGACAAGTAATTAATTTTTCTAGCATTAAGTCTAATTCTTACTTTGCAAAGGAGAATCTCTGCAAGTTTTAGTGTATTGCCTCTGTTTCTGCCCCAGTACAGAATATGGCAGAAATGTACTGAAAACCTTTTAGTTAATGGTAATGAGCCTTTTTGAGGCCAAACTGAACTCCTTACTAGTTGTGGAGAACAGTGATTTATGTATATATAGATGTTTTCATTTCTTTGTCTACCATCAGATTGGAAAGAGTCTCAGAAGACAGAGGAGATGGATGTGGATCAAATGTCCATAAACACCACCTTCAGCCCTGCTGTCCCATGCAATATCAGTCTGCTATCGCTGGTGAATGAATTACCCCTTTCAGGGAGGAACAATTAGAATTTGTGTGACAAAGAAGCAGCAGTTCAGCATTTGATTTCTTACTGGTGGGTGTTTATTGTTAAATAAAGAGAGATCCTATTGATGGTGCTTGCAGCATTCAGGCCTTCTGCTGGAAATGAAATAATTAGTTTGAAATGACAAAGTGGGCTCTGAAATAGTCACACTACTGATTTATATGAACATACTCCTACAGATTATTTTTTTAAATATGTGTAAGTGGAAGCATAGAAAAATGTGACAAGAAGGACTTTGGTCCTGACGTTGTTAGAGATGAATCAGCTAAAAAATGCCACTGACATCTGCGATCTTTGCAACTATGTGATACATCCATGGCTGTGCCTGTATTCTGAAGCAACCTGTACTACAAAGTTGGGGCTTTTTGTTTTGTTTGTTTTTTTTAAATTATAGTGCCTTAAGTGCCATCTGCTGTGTTTATAGAGCATCAGACTTATCTACCTGAATGACAGGTGGATAAGAGAATGATGCTCTGTATGCAATATACATGCTTCATGCAAGATGGAGACACTGCAGGGCCAACATGCTGATGGGTCTCATCACAGGCAGGCCTTGACAGAACTGGCAAATCAAACTAGAAGAAAACAAAAAAGAAACCCCCAGGGACTCACTAAGCATTGCACAATAGTTGTAGAACCATATGTATGATGTGAGCAGAACAAAAGCAGTTACAAGTTAATTGGTTTGGTGAAGTAGGAAGGAAATGCTGAATAGCATGCTGAGAGGCTGCTATCGAGGTGTGCACAGCTGGGGGTTAGGAGACAGAGACTTCAGCTGGCCGCAGCTATTTGTCACCTCGAAGTGACACTCTCCAGCTTGTCTCTCCAGTCTAGGTGGCACCTCAGCACAACTTTTGTGCCTCTTTGATGGCAAAGCACTTTCAAAAACTTCCAGCAAGTGTGCAAATATGAATGAAAAGGATAGTCGTATAGTGAATGTCCACTCTCACAGAGGCTGTCTGCATAGGGACAAGACATGTCCATGACAGCTATGGAAGCAGAGGAAGAGCTTTCTTAAACCTCTCCCAGTCTTGATTATAACACATTTGTTCATGTTCACGTAACATCTGCAGATTTACTAGGACAACATGTCTGTCCCAATACATAGGAATGCTGTATTTAGCAGGAGATAAGTTATCTTTATTTCAGCCTTGGATGAGGATTAAGTTTATAAAATTATGTGCTGTCTTGACAGCAGTGCTTTTAAAACCAGAGCCTTTAATATCAGAGACTGAAGGCCACCTGTCCCTGAGCACAGGGCTATGTCCCATGCAGGGCAATAACCTGTCTCAGCTCTTCTGAATCCAGAGCTTGCAGCTACGTTTCTCATCAGATTACTGTGGCTGTGATATATGTGAATTTGGACAGGTTGCTAAGGAAGTTAAGAATGGTTGTGAGAAACGTGTTTAATTTAACAAACTGGTTAGAAGTGCTTCCAGAAAGAGAGTTCCTTTTTTATTTTCCATGGAACACCTAGTGAAATTCAGGGTAACAGCTACAGGGTAACAGCAGAAGAGAAGATGAAATAGAAGATGATTTTATTACCTGAGAAACAGCCTTACTTCAGTCCTTACCTTTCCGTAGTAGCATATAAACCTTCTGTATGTCTTGGCACCAGAAATGTATAACAATGAGTAGTTTTTGTTGTGTTTTTTGGGAAGACCATCTGTTCAAAGAAATGTAGATTTGCAGGAATGCCTATGTTGTGGAAAAATGGAGTTTGGAAATGGAGTTGAACTCTACAAACAGTTCATATACAAACAGTCAAATCTACATATAGCAATTACTCTTGCTGACAGCAGTGTAAATTTACCAGTTCAGAAAGGTTTAAGAGAATCATATTTCTTCTTTTAAAATTGACTCTAAGCTACATGTGAATGAGGCTGTACTGCCCAAAAGTTCCCCTTTAGTTTGACCACATAAGACAAGCTTTCAGGGACTTAATTACCGTTCTGTGTCTCTTGGGAGTTTCCAACAGAGCCTGAAGGTCCATTTTACTGGCTTTATGCACCAATACATCATCTGCTTGTGTCTGTACCATGAAGAAATAATTCAAGGTACTCAGGATAGACAGAAAAAGGAAGTCAGTTCCAAGGATTCTTTTGCAGGAGAAAAAAAATTGCAACCAGAGATGTGCACTGCACGTGTACAATTTAATCCTTACTTGTATTTACTAGCTACAGTACCCAGTGTGCTTGGTTGGTAAATGACGCCAGAGCAGGGTGGCAGCACCCTCAACACACTCAGGATGTAAATGGGCCCATTTAAAGTGTTCTAAGATCTAGAGATTTAGTCTGGGTCTTAAAATGTGTTTAATTGCCAATATGCACATTGCTCTTCAATGAAAGGTCAGCATTACTTTACCACAAATATTACATGAGATAGCAAGTTCTGCACTGTTCATATTTTAAATGAACAACACACACATGATAATAAAACCCCCCAAATCTCTGATACCATTCTAAACTACTTTTGAGTCTGTCTAAAAACATCTGTGCTATTTCTGTAAGATGGACCAAGCACAGATATATCTAAGTAAAGATTCTCTTGGAAGAGCAAGAAGAGAAAGTCTATTCCCTACAAAGAGAACCCCATGGAAGAGTATGCAGCAAGAATCTGATTTACTGTTGTATTGCACATTTGTTTTAAGTATAGTCCAAATTAAATTGTGCAAGGGACCTTTGTAAGTGCAAGTTGCCCTCTGTAGTAAAAAAAATATTAAAACCAAATCTTTTGCTAGAACTAATTACATGACTCCAGGGATCTTGCAAAAGGAATATCCAGAGGATCCTCTTGGTGATTCATTCTTTCTCACAAATCAAAGAAGGTGAAGAATAGAAAATCCTGGAGCCAAGCCAGCAGTTATGTGAATGATTCAAAACTAAATGCCCTGTTTCTGGGGAAAGAAGAAAAAAAAAAGCAATGCCTTGGTCTGGTGCTTCAGTCAAAAATGCTTGTAAAATTGAAATGGTTCATCTTCCCTTGAGGATGCTAATTCTGTCAGCCAGCATCTATCTGGGACAGCCACAAGTGTCTTAAATTACTGGCATGAAAGGAGACAAAGTAAGTGTTAGACAAACTCAGTCTTCCATAAATAAGTTGAACAAAGATTCATTTGACTGGAAGTTCCTGTTTCCAGTGCTAAGGAGTTGATTACATGCAATAAAGTCAAGCAAGGCAGCAGTTTTTTCTCCTACATAGTTCAAATATATATTTGCTGTAGATATAGCAGACCTGAACTATCCTTAGAATTCTTCAGTTTTTCAAGTTTCTCATATGTTGTTTTCACAGAAAATGCCCAATTTTTCACTAGATGAAGTGTTTCCAGTTTTCTTCAGGCACTTCTAAGAACAACAACAGAAATGAAGGATTTGATTCAGGTCTCCCCAACCTTCATCCAACTGTGGAGTAGTGACTGCTCTGGCCGGTGTAGACCAAAGTGTTTGAAAATGTCTTAAAGTTTAGGTCTTTTGAGAATCTGACTTGTGTGTCTCAGTAATGTGATACTTGCTGAATCAGCTTTCTAGTGCTGTTGTGCAAATCTGTGTGCTGACCTCTAAACACAGCTATCTTAATCTTGAACTGAATAATGATTCTAGCTTGCGTATATAAGCCTCTATATGGAGAGCAAGGTTTGGATGCCATAACCTGGGACTAAATCTCACTTATAAGGTCATGCTAAAGGATGATTTTCTTAGGAAGCCATTCATTAGCGTATTGGCAGGACCTTGCAGAGCAGTGTACTGTGGTGGAAAAGGCTAATTTGACCCTTGGGTGCTGGAAAAAGGTAGTAGAGAGTAGGATAGGAAGGTAATTTTCTTCTAGCATTGCTGAGTCAATGGATTTGTCACTTAAGTCTTCACAAATACAATAAAATCTGTGAGAACATAGAACAGACTCATAGCTATAAAAAATGTCTTATGGTGAGAAGCTTAAGCAGCTAAAGGCTCTGTAAAAGAAGAGTATAAGCTGATTTGGTTTTTGGGGATGATACTCTTCTAAGTAGAGAACAGGGAATGCTGGAGAGGTTTTATTTTTGCAGAGAAGTATAGAAATATCAGTACTTCAAGGGGTTTGCCTTAGTCATGTAGATTTCATTTTTAATAGCAGATATAATTAGACACTTGAACAAATATTTAGAAAAAAGTGATTTCTTTAGCCTTTTAATGCTTTTATTGGTCTTCTCAGATGAAAAACTTTTAGTGAAAGTCAGCTAAAAGTTTCTGCAATAAATGCAAGGAATACCAGGTAACATCTTGTCAGATGAGCTGATTTCAGAAATTCTTTCCTTCAGATTCTAAATCTTATTTAAAGTCATCTTGGACTAAATGCCTTTCTGTGCATATATGTAGATCTAGGCATGTCGATGTCATTCTACACTGCCAGGTATTTACACATAAAGCCAGTTAGAAGATGGTGTTCAAGGACAATATCTCTCCTATCTTAATATTTATGGACAGTTTTCAAAGCTACTTTTTGTCTACTTCCTATGATTTTATCAACCAAAATAAAAACCATCATGATTCCAGGTTATATTAGCTCTACTCATGCAATTCATTTACATAGTTGTTTCCATTTAGAGATTTCACTGCTTGCTAAAAAACAGTTATAACAGTCTATGTTATTGCAGTTTTATAACTGAGAGAAGACCAGAATACAAGATTTACTTTGGAATATGAGCTAAGACAGAGAAAAAGACTATTACCATCATAACTTCAAGAAATGCCTTTGTTACTATTCAGCAGAACTAGCCCTTTTCTTTGATACTGCAACAATCCTGTAGCATCAAAGTTATGCCATTATATCTGGCCACAGAGAACCCCCCATACTGGAGGACTATTTATGCCCCCTAAGGCTGAATTCTATTTTGTTTTTCACAGCTGTGACCCTGTCCTGGAAGAAAAGCTCTGACTGTAATGGGAGAGCAGAGTTGTAAGCATCATAAGTCATCCCTGAGAAAGTGAGCAGGGAGGAATAATGAAAGCCCTAACTTCTTTCTTGTCGTGTACTTGAGGTCCAGACACGTTGTGTAACGTGCATCCTGAAAGAGACAAAAAGCAATCATTGATCCAGTGGTTAAGTAGACAAGAGAAAGGAGAAGAAAGGTATAATTGCAAAGAGAGATTAAATTATTCACTTGCTCTGAAACCTGGCAGAGGGGGAGCACTGCCTTTTCTCTGCTTGTGAGACCTCCACAGGGCAGAGGCATGGCAGTTAGAAGCACGATATTGGCATCTATGTGGGAGTGAGAAGATATGGCCAGTTTGATTTGTGTGTCTGCTTTACAATATATGAGTGTATTTCTGTTCAAGAAAGCTGTGTTGTAAATGTGAGAGAGCTGTAATAGTTATAAATATGTTGGGAAAACCTTTTAGAAGCCAGTTGTTTTGGGTTAACGTGCCTGTCTAGCAAGGCAGGAGCCTTGGAGGGAAGAGCGCACAGACAAGAAAGATAAAGATTTTTTCAAAATAATGAGAAGGAATCTATGTAGAAAGCTCCTTTTTGTGGCATTCAGTGTGTGATTCTTGTAGGTAATTTCATGCTTTTTAAAAGAATAAAAACGGTTGCTGGGCTTCTGTGAGAAGAGGCACAGTAGACTGAAGCAGAGGTGGCTGCAGAGCTGGCAGGCTGACAGAGCACAGCAGCAGACCCATCTACTTCAGGCTCCGAAGCTTTGAACACTTCTCCTGGTTTGGCCCTCTTACCAAGCTTCAAGATTATGACTATTTAGTATGGGATAGATTTCACAGGGACATCCTCTTTGGGGTAACAAACTGAGTTGGAGAAATCCATATTATTATGGCAGTAAACATTACCAGGAATAGTAGGTTGTCTTGGTCTGAAGGTGGTCAATATTGTGTGATTAATTACAGAATCACAGAATCAGAATCATTACAGTTGGAAAGGACCCTCGAGATCAATCTAGTCCAACCAATAGCCCTACACTACTCTTATCCCTAAATCATCCCCTGAAGAACCAATTATCTTTGCCTATTGAATTACTTTGGATTTCCAGTTTGTTGTGGTGTTGTGTTGACATTTTCCTTCCTTTGCCTTTCCTAAATATTTAAATACCCATTTTCAAAATTCAGAAGACAGCATGTGCAGACAATATCTTCCTTTATTGTTTGTTTATTTTTAAGCAGGTACTCATAGAAATGAGAACTGGGAATTGTTGCCACTCACTGCATGCCAGCATGGAGGCTGACCATCTGGAAAGCAACTTCGTAGTAAAAGACTTGAGTGTCCTGGTGAACATCAAAGTTGAACATGGGCCAGCAAAGTGCCCTTGCAGCAAAGAAAGCAAATGGTATCCTGGGCTGTATTAAGAGGAATGCTGCCAATAGGCTGAGGGAAGTGACCCTTCCCCTCTACTCAGCACTGGTGAGGCCACACCTGAAGCGCTGTGTCCAGTTACGGTCTCTGCGGTACAAGAGAGATAAAGACATACCAGAGAGAGTCCAACAAAGGACAAGAAAAGGAAGGCTCAGAAGGATCTTTTCCATGTGTACAAATACCCTAAATAAGAGTGCAAAGAATATGGAGCCAGGCTCTTTTTAGTGGGGCCCAGTGACAGAACAAGAGCCAACAACACAAACTGAAACACAGGAGGGCCCATCTTGAACATCAGGAAACACTCTTTCACTGTGAGGGTGACTCAGGACTGGCACAGGTTGCCCAGAGAGCTGTTGGAATCTACCTCTCTGGATATAATCAAAAGCCATCTGTACACACTCCTGGCCAAGTGACTTTAGATGACCCTGCTTGAGCAGGGAGGTTGTCCAAGATGATCTCCAGAGGTCCCTTCCAACCTCAACCATTCTGTGATTTGGTGATGACGTCTAGGTATGATTATATTTTTCTGTCCTCTTGCTGACACTTTTCATCTACTGTATAGCTACCAGGGGCAATACCATCACAGTCATATCTACAAGCACGTGCATTCCAACCCAGTTGCACATAGGCATTAAATTGGCCAGCCCATACTGCAGGCTGGCCAGACTTCTTTGCAGATTGGGTATGCAAGGACTTGGATTGTTTCTGCATGGTGCAGTTCCTTCAAAAATGTGTCAGACTCGTAGCAGGGCATTCTAAACTGTGATGTGCCCTGCTATGTGAAGCAGGTCTAGGAAATAGTTGGAGTTCAGGCAGAGGAAAGATACAGACCTGCCAGTATATGTCACCTTCTTAGTTTGTATTTCAACTTCTAATGGTAACTAGTTTTGTGATGGATCTGATTTACTGCTGTATGGAATTTGTTCATTTCTGAGGTGAGGAACATCTTCACAATACCTTCAGAACTAGTGTTTGCTTTTAAAAACCTTAGAAACATTAAAGAAAAATAAGAAAGAAAAACATGAGGATTCTTCTTTTGGAAGCTTATTCTGTGGCTGACATGAAATTGTATTTTTCATTCCATAAGTGCTTAGTCAAATCTGTATGAGCCTTCTGAAAATAGAATAAGATGTCCTTTTTCTGTATGACAAGCACTTCAGTAAAGCCAGTTAGTGTGACTGTTATGATTTTATTTGAATTCAAGCAAAGTCAGTTCATGCTAAAGAACTTATTTTTGGCAGTATTTGAAAAATGATAGAGGAGCTGGTGTTTAAAGTGCAACATCAGAGGGGATAAGAGTTCGGAAGTGAAAGCAGTTAGTGTCCTCTTCCCCTTGGCTTGTCAAGCACTGTTGTGTTCCATGTAATTCATAGCAAAAATATTGTCTCCCTGGTGAAATGACTATATTCAATTTTGTAGATCAATCATAAACAATATAGTGTATAGCAAATGTGTGATAGCATATCTGTGTAGGCATTATTTAGAGTTGACCAAATTAAATTTAAGGTCTTGTTCTAGCAAGTTGCTTGGCAAACTGAAACTGTTAAAATGCATCTTTTCAACACTTCAAGAACTGTGGACGACAAGTACCTTAAAACCTCAGGATTTTTACTGTGATTATTTACATTTAATCTTTAAACTTTTGCTTAGGAAAGACTTGAAAAAAAATCTTATTAAATATGGTAGCCAATTAATTCCACTTTACAGATAATTTAAATTTGTTTGCAAATAAATATCCAACAACTTACATTAGTAATCCTCAATCTCCGAATTTTTTTTTTTAAAAAACTGGTTTTAAGCTGTCTTGTTTTCAGCTGGGATAGAGTTAATTTTTTTCCTAGCATCTGGGTACAGTGTTGTGTTTTGGATTTAGTGTGAGAATAATGTTGCTAACACACTGGTGGTTTAGTTGTTGCTAAGTAGTACTTATCCTAGTGAAGGACTTTTCGATTTCCCGTGCTCTGCCAGTGAGGAGGTGCACAAGAAGCTGGGAGGGAGCATGGCTAGGATAGCTGACCTAGACTAGCAGAAGAGCTATTCCACACCACAGGATGGTCAGTATATAAACTAGGGAGAATTGGCCAGGAGGCCTCAGTCACTGCTCAGGGACTGGCTGAGCATTGGCCAGTGTGTGGTGAGCAGTTGCATTGTGCATTACTTGTCTGTCTGTTTTTATTTATCTTTATAGTTATCTTCCTCCTCATAGTAAAAATGATGGTAGTAATAATTTTATTTAGGTTATTAAACTGTTCTTGTCTCATCTGATAAATTTTACTCTTTTTCTGGTTCTTCTCTCCATCCCACAAGGGCAAAGAGGAGTGAGCAAGTGGCTGCGTGGTTCTTAGTTGCCATCTGTGGTGAAACCACAGCATAAGGATTCTGCAGGCAGTGATGAGGTTTTCTGTTCTTAACATGATAAATAGTTTGAATTGGACTGGATATTTTCTTTTTTTTTTTTTTCTTCACAAAATTGCTTTCTTGAAAATTTCTCTTCCTACAAACTTGCTGTTGCTACACACATTAGCTAGCTTAGCATATCAAATCAATACCAATGATACAGAGCTATAAAAGAATTAAGCAATAATTTGTTTTTCTTTTTAATTGGAGTCATTATTTGAAGTGTTATAATTGCATATATATATATGCAATATATATATAATTGCAATATATGATCTTAACTTGTTTGCCAAAACTGAATTTAATGCTTAATACTGTTGTGGGACTTTATTTTCAGAGTACGTTCCACTGGAAACTTCTGGGGAGGTTTTTGTACTTCTTTTAGGATGAAATGAGTTCTACTTCATCTGTGAATTACAGCATAGCTAGATTCTCATAACTGAATCAGCTGGAGAAGAAAAGGTAGAAATCTTAAACCTCTAATATTATCACAAATTACTAAAAGGAAAATTGCCAGCAAAACTAGAAAATATTAGCAAGTGTTTTCTCAAAATATTAACTAAGCAGGAACCCAAAATATTTCAGAAGTAAACAATTTATACTGCAAGTAATGCTACCATTCTATGACAGCTGTACTTCTACAAATTGAAACCTGTATTGTGCAAGGTAATCTTGCATTAAAATAGTTCTTTACCTTATACAGACATATCATTAGAGATTTCATTCCAAAGGTATCAATATGATGGGAAAATAATGGCTGTCTTCTTGCCTAATGTATCCATTGCAATGCTTATTTCTAGTTTTGATTCTGTTCTTGTAACAAGAATAATAACAAAGAATGAAACTAAACTTGCTGATAATATGAGATATCTTAAAGAATCCTGGGCAATGGAAGCTATACCCTAAGCTTACCTGTTTCAGACATAAATTAGGAAGGTTTATCTAAAATAAGAAAGACGATTCCTATAAGAGAAGTCTGCAGCTACTATAAAAGCACACACCAGAGCAGTATTATTGAACTTCCCCAGATGCTTGAATCTGTTCTCCCTCTGTCAATACATCACCACTTCCCTTGAAGAGATGCAGGGAAGCCATGACCCTAGGGATGGGTGTCAACACATGCACCCTCCCAAGCATGTGATTTTTTTTTTTAAATTATGGGGTGTTTTTAATGTCATAATCAGGCAAAAGAACCATTCATGGCAGCCAAAAGTGTTTGAAACTTAAAGTTCCTTTTCTTGTTGT
This sequence comes from Galbula dea, assembly GCA_013399015.1. NCBI lineage: Eukaryota > Metazoa > Chordata > Aves > Piciformes > Galbulidae > Galbula > Galbula dea. The sequence goes on along the minus strand of VWZX01004013.1, from coordinate 36,077 downwards.
TGTTTGGTTTGGTATGGTTTTTGGTTTTGTTTGCAGTTTGGTGGTCTCAGAGTACACTTTCGTCTTCCCACACAAAACTCTGGATTGCAATTGTGTTACTTGACCTGAACCTACCTGAAAATGACAACATAACAGCTAATGGCTCATTTTAAGTGCTCCTAGAAGACATGATGACATGATGACTCCTGTAACAGCCATGGACTGCACTGTGTGTGAAAATAGGAATTTTGAAAACCATGACCCCAAAGCAATGCAAACAAGCCCCATACCTCCAGAGAGTCAGTGCAGAGCCCCAGCAAACAGCGCTCCTTCCTCATCTTTCCCAAACCAGGACTGTAACAAAATGTTCTGCAAAACTGCTCAGCTCTGGATACCTGCTCTTCCGTTGAGGGTCAGGGCTGGGCTGGATCCTGGTACTGGGTGCAGGAACTTTACGGATCAGGATCAGGGCAGAATAGACAGAGTTCTCCTCAGATGCCAACCACTGAAGCACAGAAGAAGAAGGGAAAGAGGAAGGGACCGACCCTCAGTTTATATTGAATATGTCATATATGGGATGGGACTGTTTGGTCAGTTTGGGGTCACCTGTCCTGTCTGTTCCTTCCTGTAGGTGCAGCTTTTGATCTGCACCCCCCAACGTGAGACACAAGATTCAGCCGTGACCTTGCTTTACATACCAATCCCTGGTAGTAAATCTAAACATTAGGTCTTATCACTGCTAGAAGCAGGCAGTGTCTGCAAAAACATGCTGTTAGTTTCAGAAAGTGCAGTTACTTAGAGGAGCTTTAGCTAAAAAGTAAAATCATTGAACAGAGTTAGTTCTGTTCTAACCCAAACCAGGACAGCCTCAGTGCTCTGCATGTCTCATGCTTGCTTCATTCAGGTGTTGCTACTGGCTGTCTTTGGTCTCACTTTTACTGTGATTTAAAGCAGACCCAGGTGCATTTTTGAATTGTATATTTATAAGAGCATATATTGGCATTGTGAAGTACCGGAATCTGTAAAATTGACTTTCTCCTGCTTCATTCATTCTGGTATCTCTTCAGCTTCTCTCCCACTGTCCCTGGGGGAAGAAGAGCTGCCTTACCTCATGGTATTCTTTTTCTTTAAGGCAGGGGAGAAAGTGTGAATTCCAGAGGGCTTTTATAATTTAACAGGCTTCTAATAACCTCTGGCTGTCGGGGAATGCTGTACACCTTGCATTTCTTGATAATAATGGCAGGCAGGCAGCATGATTTTTAATTTAGCACACTTTGTATTGCTTCTGAGATTGTTATCTCTCCTATGACAGGCTCGGATAATTGGAGTGCTTCCTTATTCTCATGGCTATCAGCTGCCTATAGTAATTACTTAGTAACTATGGTCATTACTTGACATTTTATTTAAAAAAAAATATTTTACAATCTTAGCTTCTGTGTGGTTGTGAAAGTTTTGGGCTTCAGGAGCAAGCTATTTCCTTTGTCAATGTGATGCATGCACACGTTAAGGGTGCTTACTATTGCTTTGAACAAAAAATGATATTCAATGGAAAAAAAACCCCAAAACTGCTGAAGACAACTTAGAAATGCTATAGAATAGTTAGGGTTCAGTCTTTCTTTGGCCATAGACTTCCAGTTACCTCTTGCCCCAAAATGCCATAACCAGTTTACAAGCCATGCTTCAAAGGAGATCACAAAGCCATTAGTAATACCAACATAAAGTGAAGTTTTCAGTATGAACTCTGGTAGAAAGAGCTGAATATTTCCAGAGTCTATGGTTTGTTTTTTATTTATTTATTCTGCTTTTCTAGTGAATGTCAGCTTAGCTGCTTCTCACTTCTAGCACTGTCAGTGGAGGTGACTCTCCTCACTGGAAGAAAGCGCAGACTCCTAGTTTCCAGGCAGCAAGGTTTGAAATATCAATGCCTGATTATGGCAATTCGGGGTCACTGTCATTTCTTAATCCTCTTCAAAGGCTTCATTTCACATCATAGATGTTTTTATTTTGAGAAGTCTGTTTTATCATTTAATACTACATACTGCCTATGCTAGGCTGATGAAAGCAAACAGCTCTCCTTCCTGGACTAGAGGCTTGGCCCTACCCAGCCCCTGATGCAGATCTTGAGATCTTCAAGAGCTGCTTCATCAGGGTGATAAGAGGTCCCTCAAAAAGCAGTTCAGAGGATTACTTTGCAGATTGCTGCACCCGTATTCAAATCATAATTCTGTACTTTCATGTTTGCACTGTAGAGATCTGTCTTCTGTGGGTAAAGGACAGAGAAACTCTGTCAAGACCATTGACACAGTTTTCTCTCTTGTGCTTATGTGCTTATCTTTCTTTCAATAGATTATGTTGATGAAATTTGTTTAGTCTGTAAACTGTAAGATACAGAATGGTGTTGTTTGGGTTTTTTTTTAATGAATTTACACCAGAACTCTATTTTCATCTTCCCTCTTTTTCTTCAGAAGATTTAAGAGATGGCAACCAAACATAGAATCTGCCAGACAAATTCTGAAAAAAACAACCTCTGGAAGTTAAAAAGTTTAAATTGAAGATGCTCCTAAAATATGTGTTTAGCAATTAACAGTAGGTTTCATTAGGTTTGTACCTTTTAAAGGCACTTTTGCTATAGAATAGTTAGAACAAAAAATAAATATAGCTTGGCTGAAAATATTCAGGGGTAAATTCAGACAACAGAAAAGGAAAAGAATGATTTCCAAAACCATGGCCCCAGCCCTAGAGGAACAAGTTTCTATTTAGTATTGCTTTCTTTTTCTTTAAGAATTCAGTAAACAATTTTCTTCATGAAACTAGGAAATCTGTGTTGAGTTCCCTTTTTGTATTTGTGATGTTGTTTGAACTGGCATAAAATAAAATGTCTGCTACTAAAAAACTTTCAAAGAATTTGGATCAAGCAGACTGCAGTTCTCACTCTCATGAGACTCTGAGGAATTAAGCCCAGTTTAATAGTATTCCTTTATATGGGCTATAGTGGAATTGAAAGAAAAGTATTATATAGTCTAACTGAATGTTGCTCTAGAACATAATGTGCTGTTTCTAGCCAGCATCTGCTTTATTTCTTTAGTGTCCATAGATGTCCTTCTGGTCTTAGATACATTAATGGAGATTGAATCTATTACAACAGCTGTGACAAGGACTGGGTATAATTTGTAAGTCAGTATTTGTGAAATACGTCCTTCTTCTTCCCATCACAAAGGATATAAATCTGTTGCATATTCTGTATGTACAACCTGATTTGTTAGCTCAGACTGCTCATGTTCTCTCTTTTCAAAGACTCTTGTGTCAGTGGAGCAGGCAATCATCCCATAAACAATGTCATTTACTAGTATTTAAGAGGATCTAATATTTCTTTTCTCTGCAAGACTTTTGCTACTTGCTGAGAAATAATCCACCAGGTTGGTTTTTGCCATGAAGATGAATATTTTGCCTGTAAGATCGATATTAAACTGTAAAGAAGTAATGCCTGCCCATGTCATGTACAGTGCCCTTAATTTAGCCTTTTTTTCTGCACTTAAAATGAACAGAGCTAATTTCAGAGTCTAATTTCAGAGAATTTGTATGATACATATAGAAACATATGTACTGAATAATGAACAGTCCTCTCAAATTGTTTATTTCTTATTTTAAAGATTGATCTATAAACTACTGGTTTTTATGGTAAATTGGAAACTATTTTCCACACATTTGCTTTACATGTTCTCCTAATTAAGGTACAATAAAATGCATTTTGGACCTGAAAAAAGAGATTTCTTTTTTGCAGTCTGCGTTTATAAATTGAATTAGCTCATTTCAATCAGCTGCACCTTCTAATTTAAAACTGTCAGCATAAACCATAATCACAAAAGATATCTCAGTAAGGAGTCTTTGGTAATCTAATTGCTAACGTGACATTTCAAAATTAACATGCTTTGTTTCACTATCTTTTTTTCTCAAGGAATGTTTGAATGTAGGCTTCTAGAAATGAAACTTTACAAGAGTAAGGCCAAAACCCTTTGGAAAAGAAGATATTTTCTCTTTTATAATTGACCATCTTTATAAGTAAATAAAACAATTTATTGTACCATGCTTTGTAGGCTGTTTTCAACAACTAAATGCTCAAACTACTATAGCTATGGTTCAGAGAGCTTCAGTTGTTCAGAGAACTGTTAACTTAGTTTTTATCTGCTATGAAACTAGGCCTTCACAAAATTAACTACATATTTTGGCAAGATGTTGCATTTAACTTGGTTTGGGCTCTTCAGAGTTTGTGTGTTCCATTTCAGACAGAAAGGCTGCCAAATCCTTACAGCCTTCAGGTGGTAAAGATATCCATGATGAAAGTAACTGTCTGGAGTTTCTGGTCTGGGTTTACCAGTGTTTCAGGAATGAAGACGCTTCCATGCTCCAATGTCTCATGTTATGTCCTGCCTCTTGGCAGATAAAGTAAAACTGGATGCTTGGAATCCATGACCTTGCAATAATCATTCAATCTTCCTCACACTGTCTCAAAGCAGAAACAGGTAAGAATAAAGACACATCTATGGTCACTTCCCTAACCATCTTTCAGGTATAGAAGAATTACACTTTAGGTTGGAGGATACATTGATGCCATCACCATATCGGGCAAAAGCAAAAGAGGGTTTTGAGAAAGGGAAGAAATTAGTCCAAGTCCTTCTGAACGCTGGTTTTGCCATAAAACAAAGTAAGGCCAAGGGACCTGCACGTCCTGTGAAAATATAGAGATGATAAATGTTTCCGTACTCTGACTTAAAAACCCAGAGTTTTCCATAAACTTAATTTCATGTTTTATCTCTCAGTTATAGCAATGGAAAACAGAATACAAGTAAACTATGAAACAAAGAGAACTTAAGATAGATTTAGTCTTAAAATGGGACAATTCCAATTTTAAAGGAAACAATAGGGAAAAAAACCCCAACAGTATATGTTTAATTTTCCAGATTAAATACTATAGACTTAATTCTCAGATCAGCAGCATAGTCTTTGATCTAAAGATTAAAGAAAATTTTGGGGCAGTTTTCTTCTGTGATTTCCTGCATCCTTCGGGACTACTGTACTTTGGTTTTGTTACAGTCACATACACTTTATCCACCTAGAAGGTTTGACCTAGCCTTGCATATGAAGTCTAAAATGTTGATAAGAAAATTACAAAGATTATTAAACATTTCACTGGGCAAGTTAATGAAAGGGCCCTTCTGCAGTCCAGGACAAATTTCATGTGCAGCTTAAGGCTATGTAATTCTCAACTTCCACAACAGTGCACACACCACTGCCTTTGCATCTCTCCTATTTCCTTGTGGACTTCCATCACGAAGCTTTGCCATCACAATTTAAACTGTTTGTGCTCAGCTTCAAGTTACTCTTGCCCAGGATGGGCTTTACTTAAGCTTTCCTACTTTTTGTTTGTAAGGTGATTGAGCATATAAGATCTGTGGTGTCAGCTGTTTAAAAAGTCCTTTATGCTTTTCTACACAAGCATCTGCCTCATGAAGTCATCCTTAAAGCCTAGGGAGTCTGTAAGAGGGTGGCAAAATGTGTTTCAGTTTGAGACTATTGGCATTACATATTTCAGCATTTGGATTGGGGAAGCCTCACCTCTCATGAGTACCTACAAAAGACTGTAGACCAATAACCTGCTGTTAGCTGGATTTGAGCTGGTGACCTTGACATAAAAGCCCACGTATCTGAAAATGAGTCTCCAGATTCAGCTGGTTCTTGACACTTCTGCTCTTTATCGCCTGTACTTATCCTCTGCTGAGAAAATACTGGGGTCATTCACATGTCAGTGACTCCTGGTCAGGTGGATGCAGCTTCTACACGTTTTGCAGAGCTCTCTCCCAATAATTGCAGACTTTGTCATGCTGTCAGCTCATCTGCAGGTGGCAGCTGGACGGTTCCGTGTGTCTGGTGCCTGCAAGGGCCCAGCGTGCTGCAGAGTTCATTGTTCAGTGATGCTTTCTCCTTCAAATGCCAATTCCTGTTTTACTCTGCAGTTGTGAACACTGTTTAGTATCTCATTCATGGGTAGATGAACTGTTCTTTCTTTTTTTAAAGTGTTGATAGTAGTTTTACAGTACTATTGCTATGGTAATGTCATCTTCATAGAATACAGCAACTTTGTACCTCCGAGAGCTCAGTGGCTCAGAAGAAAGATTTCATCCTCTTCATTCCTGCTGCAGTGGTATGAACATTTGAATTCCTGTGGATTTGCCAGCTGATGTCCAAAGAAATAAGGTACCACTTAACTGATCTAAGTTTAAATACAGTTTTATAGCTATTTCCTGATGGTGAAACAAACAGAAAGACAAAGTGTTCTTGAGGTAATGCATGGGGGGTGTGACAAGGTAAAAATTTTAGTTGTGTGCTGTGGTCTAACATATAAAGCACACAGCATGATGGTCCTGACTTTCCCAAAGAGGCTTCTCACAGGTCTCATTCTAGATTTGTTTAGCTCTGTTAAGAACATCAAGCCTTCTCAAAGTCTCAGAGAGGAATCATGGAGGAATCCCAATATTGCTCATATTTTCTCATGTGCTTTCCTCTATAAACTAACAGCTATAGCCAGACTGATAAATGAAATGATACAGGGGCTGGTCTCTGGCCTGAGGCTGACAGTCTACAGTACAGTGTGGACAATTGCAAGCCAGTGGTTGGGCCTTTTATTCCCTGCAATAAATGTGACTAATTTGATCACACCCGTCTCACCACAAATATTTCCTTTAATTTTAAGATATTATATAATAAAAATTATATTGATTCAGTCTTAGTTTAAGGATTATATACATAAAAGTTTAAAAGTTTTAGTAATTTTATTTTTCCAGCATAATTTGTCTTCCTCCTATATATTTCATGAAAAAAACCACAAACCACTCCACCATCCTACCCCCCCTCCCCCCTCAAAAAAAATACCCAACCTTTTACCACCCGGTCTGTGGTAAAAAGATATGTCTAACATTGTTTAACAGTTGTCTCTGTTAATCACCCATTTCAGAGTAACTTTAGCTAGCAGGTACATTGAAGTTCAGTGTGACTGCCTTCATCCTACTCCCAGGTAACAGGACAACTATGTTGTTTCTGAAGTAGACTTTGAAAAAAAAGAAAAAAAATATAGCTCTGATGCCCAGTCCTGCAGAGGCTGAGGCAAAGAAAATGCCTGTGATTGTGAATTGTATGTATGTCTGAACAAAGAGATGGAAATCAGTGAAAGAAATACTAATTAACTCTTATAAATGTTTTTGGTTTTAAATTGCTTCTCCAGGAAAAAAAGAATCTTTCCCTAGATTATAATTAAGATAAAGAATAAAAACATCTCATTTCAGATGTTTAGGGATTTGTAAAATTTCTATTGATACTGCATATTGAGAAAGTTAATATGTGCATGATAAGCAAGTATCCATCCTGTGTCTGTGCATGTGTATATGCATATGTAGCTGTGTAGCCACATTTTAAGAGTAACCAGCTAGGCAGTTATTTATATCATTTATCATGTACATAATGTCATTTATCATTGGGTTGATTATGTCATTGGGTTTCTTTAGTATGCCACACTAACTGTGAGAGCTTCCTCCACTTTTAAAGTAAACTAATGAATTTTATAAAAAGGCTTTTAGGTGTCAGATGTGTTTGCAGGAGGAGGTAGTGCAGTGTGGCAACTCCGCTGTAAAAATCATATTCCAGATTGCTGCAAAAGAGCTGTTAGGTGAAGAGAAGTCCTTACCAGATAAAAGCCAAAACCATTGTGTTAAATGTAAAAGGGCTGTTTTATTACCAGTTAAAAGTAATAAGATAATTTACTTTTTAATTGGGATGTTCTGTTAAGAAGGTCCAATCAGCAGTGATAATCCATAACCACTTTAGATCTGTCTTGTAGGCAGTACAAATTCTGTGTTTCACTACTTAATTGTGATTTTTTTTTTTTTTTTTTTTTTTAAATTCAGCACAAAGTAGATTTGTCAACTCCCTATTTTGGTAATACACATACTTTTCTGCTGAGTTTCTGGTTTTGGGACAATCAAGTGGAGATCCTGTTTCCCATGAACACAAATCTGAGTTTTCCTTCCACATGGTAGCTATCCTTTAGCTTAGAGACATGATTTTAGATGACAGTGATAGGTTGATGGTTGGACTTGATCTTGGAGGTCTCTTCCAACCTTGCTAATTCTGTGATTCTGTAATTCTTTATGAGCTGCTGGCTGATTTTCTAGCCCTCCGTCCTGCATGTCTGAATCTTGTACTCATTAACAAAATCTGCAGAATGTCTTGTCTTGCTGTGCTAGCTCACTGCTGTGTTATCCCAGGGTCACCTCTGCAAAGTGTTGTTTCTGACATTTCCCACAGTCTATGATATAAATTCATAGAAGAAACTGATCAAATTTAGTCTGAAGATTTTGAGCTGACAAGTCCTCAGGTGTCCACAACTTTTCTTTCTCTGCATTTCCTGACACTGAAGGTGAAAGCTAGGATGATAAAAAAAAAAGTCTCTGCTAGAATGTGATATTTTTTCTTTTTAAGTCTTCAAGTTTGGTGTAAGGAAGACTTATCCTATTAAACTGTACTTGATGATTAAGGGGAAAAAATTAAGGATGATTCAGAAAAATACTGACCTGTTCTTGTCTATATAGGTACATTCTGAAGGAGGGATCATCTCACCTGACTTAAGATGTTTTGTTGCAAGATTCACTCTCTCTGGGTTCTCTTTTTAGTTATTGAGAGCAAGATAATCTGATTTAGACTTTTAGCAGGAAAAGAATTCCTGAAGTCATAAAAGTAATGTGAAAACCATGGACAGGAAGAATCTTGTCTGCTGAGAAGGCTGCAACGTGGACTTCTTTGGTGGTGGGCAGTAGAGAATTCACATGTGAAATGGCCCTTTAAGTATTCCCAATTTTTAGAAAAGATATAATCATAGCAACCATCAACAACAAGCATGAATCCAGTTGATGGCTTCATCAACTCCTGTGTGATCATGAAACTATTTGTTATATAAAGCAAAGTCTGTGATTCTGATGAACAGAAAAATGAAATGATGAAAATTGAACAGCCTGGTTTAAAATGAGCTTATTCAGTGCTGTTATTCTGTGTTATCAGGTTTGGCATAGAATAGGTTACAATTTTATGAATGTGACATTTCATTTAACAATTATTTTTTCTGAGTCTTTTCTGTCTTCCATCATATATTCTGTGTACTCCAAATGGCAAGTGGAGAGCTCTCCACAAGCTACAATGGCCCTGGCAAGCTGTTATGCTAAGTGCTTAACTGTCAGAAAGCAGAAATTAAGCCCATCTGTCCTGGAATATAGTGATACAGAACTGTGGCATGCACCTTTTTCTTTTTTTCCCCCTTTTTCCTCCTCTTAAAGTGTAATTCCTCATATTGAGCATAACAAAATAATTAGGACCTTAGAGAACTCTTTCATCTTAGGATTTGTAAAGCACTGTCTGAGGCAGTTTCAGAAAAGTTCATATTGATGGTTTCTGAAAGGTACACAAAGTACCAGCAGGGTAACGCCAGGCAAATAGGGTATGCATCTTTGGAGAGGTAGGAAAGGGAAAAGGAGATGGAGATTATAAACCAGAGAATTATCTTCAGTTTCCTCAATAATTCTGGAAAGTAAGAGAGATCTTTCTACAGGAATAAATTGTGGATATCATATATCTTAGCTTCAGAAATGCTTTTAACAGTGTTTCACCCATCTTACTTACAAACAAGCTATAGTGACACGTCCTCGAGGAAAGTACTGTGGCATGGGTGCAAAAGTACTTCTACAGATATAAAAAGGCAGTAGTTCTCATTGATTTTTTTTTTTTTTTCAAAATAGGAATGTAAGGCATCTGGATTTCATGTTATTAAAAACTTCTATTAACTACTTGAGTTATTGCTGTTTCAGACTACCTGAAACCAGAAGAAATTATTTTGGAGGAAAGATTAGAATTCAGCAAGTCTTAAACAGATCGGAGATATGTTATGAAAATACTGTAAAGCTCTTCAAGATAACACAAATTATTATCACTTAGTGGGAATAATGGACTACAGATACAGATCTGCAAAGTGACATGACTGCACTGTGTAGTACTGGAAAGCCTTTCACAGGAGTGCTGTGTTCTCTTCTGCCACTGAACGCACTTCAGGAAAGATATGGACCAACAGGAGATGGTTGAGAAAACATGGCATATAAAATGATTGAGGCTGAATGATTGCTAGACTCAAGAGATATTTAATAGGGGCATGATTACTATCCAGAGTTACATAATTTTGTTCTAAAGAAGAAAAGCTGACCTTTCCTACACATTCAGGGCAGATAAGAAAAGTAGCAATCTGTTTGAGATGCAGAAAGAAAAAATTCTGTTTACACATTTGGAAAAATATTTGAACTTTAAGCATAATGTAGTACTGGAATAAATCTCCTAGGAATATTGCCAGTTCCCTGCCACTGAGTATCTTTAATAAGAAAAAACATCTGAGAGCTGTTAGCTTAGAAGAATTTTTGAGGTTTATATTTTTCACCATTTTTACTAAAGTTTGTGAACTCGGTGGGTTGTGTTTTCTGTGTGTAAGTGTATATGTCGTGAGATTAAAGGGCAGGGGAAATGGCCAGCCTGGTTGAATAAGGAAGGACTTAGGAAGAAAAGGAGGGTTTATCACCTTTGGAAGAAGGGCCAGGAAACTCAGGAGGAGTACAGAGATCTTGTCAGTTTATACAGAGACAAAATTAGGAAAGCAAAAGCTCAGCTAGAACTCAACTTGGCCACCGACATAAAGGACAACAAAAAAAGTTTCTACAAATACATCAACAATAAAAAGAGTACCAGGGAGAATCTCCATCCCTTACTGGAAGCAGAACCATGCCCTCTCTTTAGGTTAATAGTTATTATTTAGCTTAATAATTATTAGTGCAGATTCAAGACGTGCAAGTTGTAAATTAAGAGTAAAAAATGAGAAAATGGACATATTTATTTCATCATTTCCCAGTTTCAGCTCAGAATCTCTGGGTATGTATAATTTGTCATTGATTCACTACAGTGTATATGCTTATGAGGGCTTTTTTCCCCACAGAATGCCTGCCTTACTCAATGAAAAGAAATGCAAAGGGAAAAAACTGAGGTTGTGCAGACTAATACAAATCTGACATTTGCTTTTTACCCACTGAAGAACTCAAAAAATTAATTGTCATTAACAGTAATTTTAGGTATGTAGACAAGCATATATTCATAAGTAAAAAAAGAAACTGTGTGCAGTACGAGTGTTCAGGGACATATTAATGTACAAGGGATTTTTGGATTACCTTTGACAGCTTTTGTAGATTTCTCTATGACTTCCCCAAAGTGAAACACATTGTTCTTTACCACTTCTTTGCTTACTTACCCTAGTCCCAGAAAAGAAAGCTTTGTAGTGCACCTGGGATACAGAAAGGCTTCACCATACTTGTATTATATTTCTTTGCCTTTAGGTTGTATGTCTCTGGGGTTTGATCTTTTTTTTTCTGTCTTATGTGCAGTGGAGAAGAACAGCATAAAGATGCAAATTGGGGACTGTGCGTGAATTGTAAGGTAGACACATGTAATAAATAATCTAGCTTTGAGTTTAACACAATCAAACACAACAAGCTAGTGATGGAAGAAGAGGATCTGTTTAAGAAGCACAAGTTCAGAAAGGTGTGAGATGTACTTTTGGATGAAAAAGAGCATTACACCTAATTTCTCACATATATTTTCTGCTTGGATTACAAGTCCATTAGGGAATGAACTGAGACTTTATCCATACTCACATAAGTAATCAGGGTTTTTTTAATGAAGATTTTTAATTGCTTTTGAGGTGGTTTAGCTCTGAAACAGATTTCAGAGAAAAAGAGTTCATGTCCCTTTAATCTCCTGATATATCCATGTTGTAGCACAATGGGAGTTTTGCTCAGGTTTTATAATCATTAATTTTTATGAGAGTAGTTGGTTAGTCTTGTTTTTATATATAAACACATTATTTTTATAAAAACTTTTTCCTCCTTTTTTTTCTAGGCTTGGTTTGGAAAACATAATGAGGTACAGTAGTGAGAGTTATTAATCTATTTAAAAGGAAATTAATTTGACATGAAGTGACTTTGTTTAGAAGAGCAAAACTGCATTGTCCTGCATGATGTGGGATTTGTACTTTGAAAATTTGTTCTTTTGACAAGATTTAATTAAAGTCAATTCCACACACACTTGAATGTTTTACAATTTCATAACAAGTAGTATCATTACTAGAGGCTGCAATTTTTGTCATGTAACTGCTTTTATGATGTTGTAAACAGAAGCCTGTGACTTCCCATAATAAGCCAGAAGGAAGAGGAGGTAAAGATTTGATTATATGACAGAGAAAGAAAGCTTTATGTCTTGAAAGTGGCACCTTTAGTACGTAACAAACTTTGGACAAGAAGTAGAAGAAAAGGTATTCACACACCATTTGCATGAATATGTAATCAATACTTTCTTATGTTTTTATCTCTTTCAAGAGCAAAATCATTTTTTTAAATGTACATTAGCTTTTAAAGATGTGTATCTTAAAATATCTGCAAACATTTACTCAGTGATAGTCCTAACTATCCATTCTACTTTGGTTAGGACTGCACCAGAATAAGACTTCATAGCAGAATTGAAACAATACTATATCCACATTGTGGTAATGTAAAAGTTTACTGATTAAATTCAGGGCTAGATGATTAATTTGTAGTGGATATTAATGAATCTTTCCACCAAGGTAGTTTCAGCTGTCATTTACCATCTATAGGAGCTATTGGTTTCAAATGTTATTACTTGGGTGATACTCCTGGCTGTTGCTGCTGCTCCCTGGACCCCCAGCACTACTGTTGTGCTGACACCTGCTGCTCCCTCTTCTCTTGCAGAACTGACCTAGGCCTGAGCTCCAGCAAAGCTGACATTGCCCTCAGTTCAGTTCAGTTCTCCTCTTAAAAATATTATGGTCCAACTTCCAGTATTTTCCTGTATTTCCCCACAGATTAGGTTACTTTCTGCTCTCCCGCACAAACTTCTATAACATGTCTGTTCCAAGTTTGGAGAGGACTGACACTTTGCTCCAACTATTGCCTATGCTTCCTCTGTTGGCTTCCTCTGCAGCCCTGTTTCCAGTAATTCCCCTAAATCCTACAATCTCTTACAGTCTTGCTGCAAAACTGTTTCCTCCTAACCAGTGAGCCTGGACTAGTTACACCAGAAAAAGAGAAGTAACATTTCTGATCTCTTCTCATCTCACCATGGCAAAGGGTAGATGGAAGAGCTGGTCATTAATCAGGGCTGATTTTGCCCCTACTCATATCTTTGTCCCAGTGCCAATTGACACCTGATAAAGACTGGGCTCTTCCTGAGGCTTTCACAGTGTACGAAACTTTCAGTGAATGGAATGATCCAGTGAGAAATAACAGAAAGGAGCAGAGATGAGTGTTGGATGGAGTTTTCTTGGGATTTCTTACACTTTGGAGAAGAATCAGTTCCCTCTTTGAGAACTTTGAAATATTCTTATGGAAAGATGGTCTATCTAAATGCCAGTTGTAATAGCTTAGGAGGATAGGAAGGACTGTTTCAGCTATGCAGAGGCCAGATTGGGGAGTGCATTTTTCAGGCATACGACATTTCTTTTCCTATGTTTTGAAAAGTCAAAACTCTAAATATGAGCATTTGAGATAATTATCTGTGCAGTGAACACACTAGGCTGAATGGTGACTTATGATGTTTACCAGCCTGCAGTTGTCTGGTGTGTAAACAGAAAGTCTATGCCAGAATGAAAGCATCACAGCGAGCTACAGTCTAGAAAGAAAATATTTTTAAATTTTAGTTAAACTTCAAAATTTCTGGTTATTGGAAGAGTCTTAATTTAAAGATAACTCAAATTTTTAAATTACTTCAGTGTTTTTGGAAATGAAATGCTATTGACTTTAAGTTATATCCACATAACACAAGATACTTTTGGTCTTTTAATACTTGTTTGTAACAAGTGTCTCCACTTTAAGTGTGTCTACAGAGATCACAGAAACATCAAGAATATTTTTGTGGATATCATAGTCTAACATTCCATTTCACATTTCTAAATCCCAAAAGCATTTGAGAAAATAGTAGGTGTTATTTTTCTTCCTTTCATACCTGCAGAAAATAAGCTGCAGGGAATCCTACACAGTTTTCACAAACTGTCAAGACAAGGCTAGGATGAGAATCCAGCTTTCCACTCCAGCGATCTATACCTTAGACTATGACTCCTTTATTTTCAAAGACATGCAGACTGTTCAAATAGAATGAAATTTTATATTCCTCACAAAGTCAGTGTTCATGCTGAAACAACTGAAGGTGGAAGAAGAGGGAAATGGAGGCTTGGAGTTAAACAGGAATTGCAAGGTAAAATCTATTAATTGTTATTTGGGGTTTTTTCCCTGTAGGCTAAAGGTTAAAATATGTAAAATGTAGTAGTTAAAAAGAACAATTTGTAGCTAGCCTATATAGTTTCAAATAAAAATTCCTGCTCACACAAAATCCAGACCATAACTCATTTGCTCAGCATCAACTTAAATAAATTAATCAAGTTAGAACAAAAGAAATAATAACAAAATGATACTTATTTTATGGCTGAAATGAAAGTCCTTTCCCATTAGCATGATTATTGTCCTGAAGGACAATTTACTAATATCTGAGAAAAGATTCATGTGAGTTAGTTCCTAGAAAAACAGAGTCACTTCAAAGAATGATGCATCAGTCTGAGACACTATCGGAACTGAAAGTGTAATAAAAATAGTTTTGAATTATAGTTTTGTATCCTACATCATCCATATTATAAACAAGAATTGTACATATAAAATGACATATTAAGAAGTTGTAATTACCCATGTGTTGGAGTTTTTGAAGAACTTTTACAGTTGCATGGCATTGACAAACAAGAGACTAGATTTGTCAAAACCATGACTAATATCGTAAGAGCATGGATCTTTAAGCTTCATACTCGTGCAGCCAGAAGGAAAGTGCAGAATTGTAATACATTTGCAGACTAAAACATAAAGCTGAGCTGACTAATTTCCTTTGGCAAATGTGAGAGTTACAAATCTCTGCCTTAAACTATACAAAGTTCTCTGGTCTTTGCCCAGCATTTCTGATATTACTCATCCCTAATTGCATGTATTTCCCTTTAATCAGTGATGCATAATTTATTTTGTCACACTCATAAATGTGCTTTTCAGGCATGCTTATTGAAACACATGCAAAACATCTTCCTATAGAACAAATTGTTCAGGCTTTGATGATATAAGTGTATATAAAATTAAAGCAAAAATAGTTACAGCATTATTAATAATACTTTCAGTTTTTAATGGTGGGTCTCACAAGCACAACAGAAAGCTCTTAAATCCTTAAATTTAATGTATATAAAAATCCATAAAATAACCTAAAACTCAAGAGATTTCTGCCCTATGTACATTTAGATATACAAATCTAATTACTATAATGACAAACCCCATATTTTTTCTAATATTTTCGTTGATTGTATTGGAGGCCTCTCCACAAAATACAGTCTAGGAAGCCAACAATCTTATATAATAAATGGAAATATCAGTTAGATACGAAATCCAGGGCATCGTTATAGTCTTTAGGTCTGAAAATGGTGTTGCTAAGGAAATTAATGCTAAATATTAATGCAGTGGAATTAAAGCTATACTTTCTGTATTCCTTTATTTTAGTATAAAAGCTACATTTATCCCATTAAGCTGAACAAGGCCAGGACATTTTCCCAGCTTTGGCTTGGGATTGCTCATATTATTTAATTATTAGTGCACTCCTTGGCAGCTTTTTGGGGTTTGCAACTGATTACAACTAGCCCAAACAGTGCCATTTTTTGGAGTTAATATAAGTCAGGGACCATTCCTAAAATATAGTATGGATGAAGCCACCTTATTTTAATAAGAAGGGAATTAAGCTGTACAGAATGAACTAAACTGCACTGCTTAGTCTCAGGATGATTGAGTAGGCCATTAGACATTTTATTTACTCCTGTAGATATAGCTGAGGTCAAAGCTCAGACCCCAAGACAACCGTGAGCTCTTTAAGATACAAAGCACACAAGAGAGAGAATCACTGAAGCACAGAACAGTTGAGGTTTAAGTGACCTCTGGAGGTCATCTTGGCCAACCTCCCTGCTCAAGCAGGGTCACCTAAAGCCAGCTGACCAGGACTGTGTACAGAAGATTTTTGAATATAGCCAAGGAGCTAGACTCATCAGCTCCCTGGGCAACCTGTGACAGTGCTGGGTCATCCTCACAGTGAAAAAGTGATTCTTGATGTTCAAATAGACCCTCCTGTGTTTCGATTTGTGTCTGTTGGCTCTTGTTCTGTCACTGGGCCCGACTAAAAAGAGCCTGGCTCCATGATTTTTGCATTTTTATTTAGGGCATTTGGACACATGGGAAAGATCCCCACTGACCCTTCTTTTCTCTAGCCTGAACAAAAAATCCCACCTCTCTCAGCCCTTTCTTGTAGGAGAGATGCCCCAATCCCTTAATCACCTTAACAGTCTTTCACTGGACTCTTTCCAGTATGCCCCTGTCCCCCATAAATGGACACAATATCCTAGGTCAGACATCACCAGGCCTGGGTAGAGGGGAGAGCATGTCTTTCTCACTGTAAGTGCCAATCTCTACATTACAGTTTATATGCTCTCAAAAAAAATCCCAATTTTCCAGTCTTGAAATGCCTTTATCTGCTCCACTACTCTGAAAAACTGGTGGTTTTTGACACTTCTCTAATTCAGAATTCAGTCAAAAAATAGAAAGTTACTATTCTCTGTGGTTTTGGACTCTGCTGCTGTCACAGCTGATTCATCTGTGCAACACTAACACTTAGGGGCTGCTGCAGCTAACTTTCAGATTGCTTCTCTCAGCACTAAGATCCACGCCTGGATCAAACTGTTCAGTTTCCCGAACAACAGGTGGGAAGAAAATGTATGTTTCAGACTGGGTTCCATGAAAAGTGGCAGACTCAGCAGGCAGCCTGCTGAGGGTCACAATGAATCCCAAATCTTGCTCATTTTTGCATTCAGATGCCTTGGTCATTGCTTTTATGCAGTGTCTTTCCAGTTATTAATTGCTGCCTGATGCCCTTTCTTTGAAAAACATTTCAGAGAGTCAGTCTATGCTAAAAAAAGCAATTAAGAGTATGTATTTTTGGAAGGGGTGAAGTAATGACATTGTTCTACTTGAGTTTCAGAGTACACAAGGAGATGGAAGACATTCCTAGTCTTTCTGAAGAAGCAGGAACAATGTGACATGAGAAGCAGAGACATTGGCTGTGTGGGTATTGCTGGTCTCCTGCTGGACCTTGAGGTAGCCCATTTGAAGCAGGCCTGGCTCTGCGCTGTCTTCCTGGGAGCCATCTAAATGTGATGTATCTGTCCAAGCTTGTCATCCAGACATAATGGTTCTGTGTAGGAAAAAAACCCAACCTTTGGAGAGCAATCATCTCCTCATTGCAAAGGGAGCATAGATGACTATTTACTTTAGACCTTAATTAACAATCTTACCAGTTTATCTGTTTCCCACTGGGGAAAGCATCGGATATATTTATAGCCCAATTTAGCCAACCAGAGCACATATTTAAAGCTTATAATGAAATCAGTAGATTTGTGTAAACCTAAGGAAATATTTAAAGATGTTTTTGAAAAGTGGCTCAGTCAGGAACCTTATGAGATTCAGCCCACTACTTTTCTAGCAATATATAGAAAAATGATCTGAATAGACAGAGGATTTTGTCAGGGGCTTTGCTGCATTTCATCTAACTTTACCTGTTTAAGACATTATTTTGCCATTACACAATGTGCTGGGTTTCCAGTTTTCAAGGACAGACTTTTTTTTTTTAGGTTGGTTTATTTTTGCAAACCACGTAGTCAGTAATAACTGTTAACCACATATTCAAATTCCTCTTCATACAGTGTTCAGACTTCAACAGTGTGCTCCTTAATATCTTTTAGGGTGAAGTTCCTTCTTTCGTATCAGAAACTCTTTCTGCCTTTTTTTTCACTGACCTATCCTTTATCTGAAATGCAGTCATCTTCAACTTAGATACTGGCAATAAATAAGAACCTTGTTCCTCCTAATTCTGCCCTTTCTTCACATTAGATGCTGCCAGCAATTATTATATATCGTTATACTGTTATCCTCACAACCCATCTTCCTGCTTGGTTCTCAAGCAAATCAATTTACTAATATATTTCTATAAATGTCAGTTCAGAATTACTTAGCTCAAGACTCTGCCCAGGAGCCAAACCTATTTAATGGATCAGTCCTTTAATTTTCTTTTTATTATAGCAATTTTGTCTATTTTTGGGCCTGAGAGCTTAAAGGAAACTATCAATTTTTTGGCTGCCAGGAATATTTCTGCTGTCGGTAGAAATCTAATCAAACTTTAGAAAGTGCTGCTTCCTTGGCTTAGATCTCAGCCAAAGAAATGCTTTCTCCTTTCTTGATCTCATTCTGCCCTATGTAGAAAATAGCAGAAATTCCAGAAGATATATTGGAAATACTGAGTCTTTCATAATTTTGTCCAAACAGTTTTCTCATACTTAACAAAATCTGAAATAGACCTCTTCAACTTGAGCAACAAATAGCAAAAAGTGGAAAACGTGGGTTTTGTTTGTTTGGGAATTTGTTTGTTTGTTTCTCTTTGTTTGTGGTTTTATTTTTTTTTTAAAGAAAATGCATGTATCACTTAAGAATGTAGGTCTTCAACATTTGGAAACCTTCAGTTTAAAAGAAAATCTAAAATATGAACACATTTATCACATTAAGTTATTGTATTTTCCAATCATTTCACAGGCAAAGACAATGTAATATGTAATGGAAGACTAACAGGTGTCTCAACAAAAAAGTAGGGTGGTGGTAGTGGTGAGAACATTTAAGCTGTGACAACTGCAGCAAGCTCAGCCCATGAAGGAGGTATGACTGGCAGATGTTTCCAAAAAGCAAGTGCTTACAGACAGTGCAAAATGAAACTGAGTTTACCTCCAAGTTAACTTTCTGTAGCATCAGATTTGGTCAATATATGGATAATTAAAAGAAAAAAAGGGTGGTTATTAATCTAAAAATAGCCCTCAGAATGATCTTTTGCATCTTTAGTAGGCTACAGTAAACAGGCAGAAGCCCTGAATGATGCTAGTAAAGGCACAGAATCATTTCTTAAATAGAAGGAGAAAACTTTCTGGATTTTCCTCTGCTTCACTATATTGTATTCTGATATACAAGCATAGGGAATGAGAAAATAAGCTTTCATGAGAGAAAAGTAAGAGAGTATATCTTTGTATGGTCCCCTTCCCATTGGAAAAATGGTAAAGGAAAACATAGTAATCAACTTATCTGACAAAGTTAAGAAAAAGTTTATTTTAGGTTGAAAAAGAGCAGCCAGGAAGAAGGAGAGGCAGAAGATAATTAGATATGAAGATGCAAAACAGTATTTTAAAAAGTTTTATCACTTTGTTACTTTGGCAAATGACAACAGCCCCCTTCCAGAGAAGGTTGATGTGCTCCTGACAATTTGAGAGGTTGTACTGAAGACATCAGTAGAGAAAGGTATGTTATACCACACTGACAAAGCAAATGCAGTCAGACCTCTGAACTAGCAGCTGGAGGCCAGGCCAGGTAACATATATGTCTTCAAATGAAAACAAATTACCATCTTGCTGAGGCAACACAGTCTTGCTCAGGGGCTAACACACACAGAATATTTACATTCCTATTACAGTTACTGAGCTGATAACCTTCCCTCACTGTGTTTCTGGTGTTTGGGTGCCTTTTTTCATGCCCTGAATCCCTTTGGAAGCAGAACATAGGAATAGAAATCAGCTATTTATTGGCTAACACAGGCAACACATAGCTGGGACTCATGGTGTACCAGAGTGGAGTATACTCACCACTCAAAGCATGCAGCAGGTCTTTGATGGTCACATAGTTGTCAGGCACATGTGGAGAGATGGGTCTGCTTTGCTTCTTGGAAAAGGCTGGTTAGTGCTGCTGGGTTACCTTCTTCTTCTCTGCCTTTTTTATTCCACCAGGAATTTATCCTTCTTCACATCAGTATTTTTCCACTTTGATTCTAAACCAGCTTTTACCATCTCAGCAGTTACCCTACATGTTTTCACGTATGCTCTCTTACAGATTTGCACTTCACATACTTTCTTACACCTCTGTAACAATTTTTACTTATTAGGGCTGAGCCAATACCCCAGAGCTGCACTAGTGCTACCTCACAGCAGCTCACCCCTTGGGCTGAGAGCCACCAGCTTGTTCTGCATCACATACCCAGTTGCTGATCAGCTGAGTGCTCTTTAGACACCACTGACTGTATTGACTAGATATTATTCAGCTATAACAGGTCCTTAGATATTTAAAGCATATTTGGATCCCCTGGGTAGATATCCTGACCCTGAATAGATTCTCAGTTTGTCTATTTGGTCTCAGAGATCTGATTACAGTCACATATGCTGTTTTTTACTGGTGTTTAGTACAGTGCTAAGATTATTTATGTAGAATACATTATTACCAGAATGTCAGCATTACAAAGAGGGTCATTATGCACCACTCTTATCTTCATTAATTCTGGTGTTTTATTGTTAGTGACTTTCCTATTAAGGGCTTTCTAGGAAGATGCTAACAAGTTCCCTCTACTGAAAAATGTGACTAACTTTCACTTTGGCTCAAGTAAGTCCATTCTCCTTTCCAGTTTATAATTAATTTTTTGTACCTCTTCTGTTTCTTTCCAGGTGTCTCTACTGAGGTATTCTGAACGTAGTATTTATACCTCCTCAGACAAAGTAATTTGCACTTTCTATGCCTCCCTAATGGAACCAGTTGATATATTTTGTCATTTTAATATGGCTAATTTTAAAATTTAATTTAATGCTATAGTGATCACAGGAGGTCCCTCATGACTTTAGAAGATGTTTGGGAATGGCCAGCATATCTTCACCATGGGCAAATTTGCATGACTGATGTCATTGATGAGGTGCTTTTGATGTGGACTCCCTTAGCACTTTTACAGCATGTGGTTTGAGTGTATGGACTGTAAAGTGGGTTTCTTTAACTTGGAGTTTTTGTGACTGTGAGGTTTTGGTTTTGTTTTCCAATGATATCACAAAATTGTTTAGCTACCAGGATTTACATCACCAGCAACTGCTTACATGGACTGAGTGCTACTCTGCAGCTTCCCTGGGGACATATTGCAGGACTGATATATTAGAAAAAATGGTAGTCGTTTAACATTATGGCTCAGGACACAGGCATCTGTAAACTTCTTTGATTTCTCATGAGACCTCTGAGAAAACCAAACACCAGGAGCCACTGAGTAGAAGTAAGGTAGAAAGAACATTTATTTAATAGCACAGGTCGTATTTGGTCAGGTAGAAAACTAGTGCATGCGACACTTAACTTTAAAGCACTTTGAAACAGTGTGATATGCTGATAGCTATCCAGTTCCTCTGTCAAAAGATGCTCACTAGGGATAAAAAAAGTTAGGAATGTTATACTTGTGATTTTTATTTTGTGAAATACTTGTCCCTTTCTTTACACCAAACAACATATTTCTCATAAAATGCTCTGATGTTTTATTCTATACTTTGTTGATCTGCTGTTCCTACATTAAAAGCATGATTCAATACTTAAAATGTCTTCTTCTGGGGGCAGGTGTTAAGAAGGGGGAGATGAGTGAGGGAACATAATCTTTCCTGGAAAAAAGTGCTAAAGAAAATTACATTTATTTCAAACAGTATTTGTGAAGTAAAATTAGATATTATCTGTAAATCTTCTCTCTGAATCTGAAGAAAAGCAACACTTATGTGTACTCATCTTAGGGAAGATAAAGACAATCGTGTATAGACAATCTAAGATATCCTTACATCTGTAAAGATTCAATAATTGTGGTTTTTTTCTTATAATTAGTCCATTGATTTATGTGCAAAAGCTCTTCCTCAAATGAAAACCTCGGCCACTCTATTTCATGTTTATTTTATGTATGTATTTTTTTGTTTATTTCTCTTCCCTGGTTACCTTACCATTCACGCTCCTCAGCCATTGCTGTTGTGCTTTCTCAGCACAGTGGTAGTGACACTGTGATTCAGGTGACTAATTCTACCTATTCTTTATCATAGGGGGATCTTCACATCATGCAGTGAGGCCATTACTGTCTCATTACAATGAGTCATTTTTTCCTTCATATATTCTGCATCATTAACTGAACCACTACTCTGTAATAGTCTTTGGAATAGGTCTTCTGTGAGGTTTAGCTGTATGTTCTCTCAGCTGCCCTCCCCTATGCCAAATTCATAAAAAAAAAAAAAAAAATCCCTTTTCCCTCAGTCCTGTTGTATTTAATATGATTATAAGTTACAGCTGGAAGGTTTAGCTGGCCCTTTGTCTTTCTATAAATTTTTGTAATGTCATTGATGTTTCTGGTGAATCATACAAAGTTGATGGGTGACATATTGTGTCATTGTCTACTTCCTGTGTTATAAGTGGTGTTGAACATACTGGGTCTACAGTGGTGATCTAGGCACAACACCTGTCCCACTGATGATTGTCAAGTTGGAAGAAAGTCCACTTTGCTGTATCTGTTGGGTATTGCACTGGCTCTGTTAATAGAGATAAGATAAAGATGTGCTTTTCTCTCTCCAAGTTGGGGAGTATAATTCCCAAAGTAAATAAGGAATATGTTGTGTTGGCCACATTGTAGTATGTATTAGCTTTAATCACTTCAACCACTTCAGGGGTATTACTCTGCTCAAAATTAAACATATGTTCAGAAACTTTCTCAAACTTAGGTTCAAATCTTTGATTTTGCCAGTATATTCCTGTAGAGACAAATGGATTTTGGTTGAGACACTGAAATGGGATAAGCCTGTCTGTCTTAAAAAAAAAAATAGACACAGTTCATTATTGCAGAACTAGATTTCTGTCCCTTAGCCATTATTTCTCTTTTATCAAATCAATGTCTCATTTCAAAAGCGTAAGATGATGTGGTAGCTGGAACTCCAGTCCAAATATCTTGCCCTTGTCTGCTGTTGAATAATCTAATCACTAAAATTAAAAGATTATGCTAATACAATAGTTCATGTGTTATTGGCATCCTGGTACCACTTAAACAACTTGAGGAGAGGCACTTCTGTTTAGAGTACTCTCTAGCTCACTGGTATAGAACCACTTTCCCCTGGGAAATAGGGGACATAGATCTGAATTCCCTCATGCTGATGAAAGGATTACCCACAAAAACAGGTATCTCTCTATATTGTTTCTGAATGGTAATGGCAAGCTGCTGTGCTTCTTGATGGATTTAGTGCTTTTTGAGTGATTTAGTGTTCTCCCAATATGCTTGCCAGGCTAAGGCTTTCTGCATTGTCTTTGCATGAAGTTTAGAGGAGAGGGCTGTGTGTAAAATGTTTGCCTGTGAATTATTAAAACATTAGTCAGAATAGCAATTTTGAAGTTTCTTGACTGTATTTTAATAAACACAGCAAATAGAATCTTTTTTTCCTATCCTGTTCTTATATTTTTGTTTCTAATCCATTTCTTTTTCATTTTAACTGAAACCACAGTGAGGGTTGTAGTTCTCTCAGTGAACCATAGCTCACAAGCTTAGTGATCTGAGAGATTTCTGAAAAAAAAAGAGAAACTTATTAAAATGAATCCACAGATCTTTTTGGATTTAAAGGACAGGGGGTAGAAGGGTGGAGGAAGGAAAGTGCTTTATATGGAACTGAAGAAAATCTGCATCAAATATGGGTGACTTGGCAAATTTGGATTAAATGTTACTGCTAAATATTATGACTGTAAAGCTATTTTTGGGATTTCTGCATTTTCTACAGTAAGCAGTATGACAAATAAATGTATAAAGGAATTCATTCTTAATGTTCCAACATTCTATTGGTGATGGTAAATAAAGAATTGTTCTGCATAAGACTGACTCTCTTATCCATTTACTGGGAACTGATTTAATGGTCTATAATTAAGTGTAAATCAGAGAAGAGGAAAATGTAATGATGAGCAAAATTTCATAGCTAAGTTTCTGAGCTGCCAAATGCTTCAGAAGGCTGCAATTTCACAGCAGAACTGGTTCCAGAAGCAGAAAATGGACATAAATATTTTCAGAAAGTGGAAATGTAAATTTAAAACATTTAATTAAAAACCACATTGTCCTAGTATATTTCATGTTAATAATTATAAGTTAATCATAGAGCTATGGTTTAGAAATTAACTTATTAAAAAAACCCCCCTTTATTTAATTAACTACAAGTGCAAATCGGTGTGTAAAAATATTTCAAACAATTGGTCAATTTTGGTGCATTATTTCAGTATCATTACACATAAAAAGCTCTGGGTGTTTTGGCTGCTGAACAAGAAACATTATGGCTGTTAGAAATAACTTTTTTTTAAGTATTGTATAAATATTCTAGCACCTAACACATCTATTGTCACTAACTAAAGATGCATTAACTTGAAACACCTCTCCTATGAAGAAAGGCCAAGAGAGTTGGGGTTATTCATCCTGGCGAAGAGAAAGCTTCAAGGAGACCTTATTGTGGCCTATCAGTACTTAAAGGGAGACTTTTTAGCAGGGCCTGTTGTGACAGGGTAAGGGACAATGGTTTTAAACTAAAAGAGGGTAGATTTAGAGTAATGAAGAAATTTTTTACAGTGAAGGTGGTGTAACACTGGTACAGGATAGCCAGAGAGATGGTAGATGCCCCATCCCTGGAAACATTCAGGGTCAGGTTGGACAAGGCTCTGAGCAGCCTGATCTAGAGATGTTCCTGCTCACTGCAGGGGGGGATTGCACTAGGTGACATTTAAAGGTCTCTTCCAACCGAAAACATTCTATGATTCTAACATACTCTTTTTTGTTGTTCTTATTGTTTTTGACCAATGATCTGTATTTTCCAGTAGGCTCCTTGTTATCATTATGTCCTATTTATGAAACAAAGCTATAGAACTCTTCCTTTGTTCCCATACTATCTGTACATAGGAGATATAGAGGATGCTTTGGCAGCAAAAGAAAATTGCTATTCTGCACTTACACAGTTGGCTTCACAGAATCACAGAATGTTAGCAGCTGGAAGGGACCTTGAAAGATCATCTAGTCCAACCCCCCTGCAGGCTTGGAGATGCATTTAAGTCTTTGGACTGGCTTTGGGATAGATTTATTAAGCTGTGAAGTCAATATGATGAGTGTTTACATTAATGTATTTTTGTTATAAAATGTAAACATAGTGGGGCCTTACGTCAGGTAGAAAAATGAATAGTGATTCTGAAGATACACAAATAAGACAATCTGCTAGAGCCGGTGGCATACTCGACATAAAAACAAGCGCTCTTTCTTGGGAGATTTTGTGTTGATATCAGGTGTGTGACACATTTGAGACTCTCAAAAAATGGCCTTTGGTACAGAAAAGTGCTGAGTATAGAAGGTAGTGATTGTCCCAGTTCTGTACTATTTATGTTTGATTAAAATTCTGTTCCTGATGGGAGTGATGGCCTGGCTTCACTGGTGCATTGAATGCCAGCTACTTTAGGAGATAAGCTTATTAACTAGTATTTAAGTGGCATCAGCACGTCTGAGATTGGAAACATGAGAGGATGGAAACAGTACATTTGAGCATGCCAATAGAACATGAAAAAGCATCCAGAAAATGTAGAACAGCAAAAAATAAGCAAATTTATAAAATGCATCGTTCCAGTTAGACAAGGTTCTTCAAACTTTTAGAAAAAGTATGTTATATTTAAAAGGGAGTACTTGATGCTTTCTTATGGAACACTATGATTTTTTTATGGAACACTTTATGATTTTTAAAAAAATAATTAAATGGATCAAAAAGATATTTGAGGGGAAGGAAAAGCAGAGAGAGTGTGACTCAAAAGTATAAACTAAAATAATGCTTTCTTGAAGATATTTATGAAAAGCCTGGATAATGTTGACAAAAATTTTCAGTGGAGGATCTATTTTGGCAAATCCAAATAGCAACAAAAATCAAAAGTGGTTTTACAAAGGAACTGAGCCTTCAAATACTTTTATTGCAAATGCCTTGGCACAGGACTTGTTACTTCAGTGGTAGAAGCTGTATACATTCTATTTTTTTCTTCTGTTTATTTATTCTACTTTTGAGGATGAGTTCTTTTAATTTATTTATTTAGGTTATAGTATTTGCACTATTTTAGTAGCTAAAGTTTACAGCTAGGCTGGATACTATTTCAAACATGTAAATACGAGTGGAAAGGACTGTTGAGAAAGGTGATGATAGCTACAAAAGTGATAGAAGAAAAAGTGGAGAGAATGATAGGGTGTCTTAATGAATTTACAGAGAGGTTTCCTTAATGACCCCAGAGGAAATTAGACAAAATCCATGGATCAGCTTCTTTTATCCCATCAGAGTATCCTTGACAAGCTCAGCCAACCACACAGTTACCACTTTGTAAATATTGGCTGGACAATATCCTGAATTTTAACCACAAATGCTCATTTTACCATGGTCACTGGCTTTAAATTTGGCCTTAAAAATCCTTCTATTTTAATATTTATGAGGAAACTTACAGATAAACTTTCTAAATATAAATAAGCCTTAGAATGTGTTTAACTGAAGGTCAAGCTAGCTGATGCACCACCTATGGACCACAAAATGGCTGTTGTGAAAACCTGTTGCAAATGCTGCCTTAAGTTGTTTGTTTTGACACTCAGACTTCATGCACAGGTGTCATGTCTGTAAATCTCTTTCAGTTTGGCATGTGCTCATATGTATCACAATGGGCATTCACCTGATTGTACAGGGTAGTTCACTCTACAGCATTCTGGTCGTGACTGTAATCCCATTTTGGCCCATATTGTACTATTGTACATCCTAGGAAATGTTCCAAAATATTCCACATCCTAACACGTCTATGAAATCCTTTATTTATTCAGATTTGCATGTGCATGTGTATATATCTATTCATGTAAATAGTTATCTAGTTCCCATGTAAGTAGAAGCTTCTCAGTTCAGATATCTTCACATACTTTCCTAAGTCTCTAGATGATGCATGAAAAAAAGGTTATTCAAAAATCTAGAGACTATATTGTGGAAAAATTACTGTGTGAACTATAATGACTGTCTGAGTAGTTAGTCATAACAGCTTCTGTCTTACATTAGCTAATGTATGTCTCTAAATTCAAAGTAGCTACAGTTATTATAATAATTACAATTGATGTTTTATTTTATAAGTAGTGCATACCATTTGCTTGTAACAACACTGTGTTTAGCAAATATAAACTGAATTCTACTTTAATATCTTATCTGAGAGGAGTCAACATCTCCTTTTATTTAAACAGAGAAAAGAGCAGTTACATGAAGAGGAAGAATTCATTCCCAGGTACTGAATTAAATTCTGCAGTCAAACTGGTAGAACAAGCTTAAGCTAAAAACTAGTTGTGTGTGTTTGCAAAGTCCATAGGCAGACATCTGGCTATGCTTTTGTCCTTCAGGTATGATAGATTTCGCTAAGAACAGCATCACCAAAAATCCCTTAAGAACAAACTGGCCTCGAAGAAAATTAGAAGGTAAGAGGAAAACATCTTTATTTATTCATCTTACCTTGACTTTTTGGTAGGTTTGCCACTAGGTTTGCTTGCAGTGAAATATTTCAGAAATGAATTCTGTTTAGTGTTTAGCTTAAAAATTATTTTGGTTTGTGTATTTTTTTAGTATTTCCTGCTAAAGGGAAACTGTATGAGTACTTTCCAATTCTTGTTGTCAGTTAATGTTCAATGTACTGGGGCTGTGGATTTAAAACCCCAAAATTCATATGAGATAGCAGATATATTTCTTACTTTCAAAAGGAATGAGTGTAGGTGAGAGGCTATTGCAGACACTTTAGTGGACATCTTACTAGCATCCAAAATCCAATTTACCCTTCCCTTCAGTGCACTATCTCCTTCTGCTGTATACACCTTCAAAGTAAAACAAGATGACGTATGATGACAATGACAATTGAACATCTTGTTCAGGTAAAATGTTTTACTGCTTTTTCAGGCATGAAAATCAGTAATACTAGGGCATCCATTTTAGCATATAGAAATGAAAATGTGTCCATATGCTACTTGTACTGGATGCAGCAGGTAGGCAGAAGAACATAGGTTGTATGAACTGTAAATGTCCATTAGGTACTTATATGCTTAAGTGTTTGAACACTTATTTTAACTGCAGTAATAATGAAGATACTTAAACTTGTGAACGTATTCTTAAATTTAGTTGGATATCTGAATTACTTCTTGATTTTAAGTATGAGAGAGAGTAATATCAACATCATTTAGGAATCAGGCTCTCAGATCAGGTTGTGATGTGCTTTCACCTGTGTCCAGGGTGGAAATCTAAATGGTCAGTTTTCTTCATGTTAGACACCAGAGATGCTCTTACCACTGTTGCTTTAGGGCAGTGAAGCAAAGACTGTGATATAATGTATGAACTGAGTAATGTTATGTTAAGCTGCAAAAAATCACACAGATACCTTAATTTCCTTTGCAGATTTTAGTGGGAAATTCTTCTAGCTGACAGAGTCCTTTCTGCCTCCATTCACAAAAAATCTACTTCTCCTGCCATAGTCCCTTCAGTTTGTCCTTGCCTCATGTTTCTCTCCTCTCTCCTACATACTCATGTTTCCAGCAGACCTCAACCAACCAATTCCATTATATCTCCCTTCTCTAAGAGAAGTCTATGTCACACCAAAATTTACTGTGTAGTGCATGTTTTGCACAGGCTTGACACTTGCTCTTTACTTTTGCCTATTAGCTCTAAAACAACTTTTCCCAGCTCTGTTTCCTTAACTGACCATGTGGATATTGTTTATATCTGTGGAGTCTCCTTCATGAGCCTGGTCCCATTTTATCATCTCATGCATGTACTCTGCTACAATGTACCATGTCTCAAATTTTGAAGTTACTGTCATACCAATAGAGCTCCTGTAGCTTTAGTGAAAGCCTGACTCAGGGCATAAAGTCTAAACTGGATAATGCACAAACCAGAAGTGCCTGAGTTCCAGAAATCTTCTACAGAACATGTAGCCATCAAGGTCAAATTCAGACATTTGGATCTAAATATAATAATGTAAGAGGTTTTTTTCCCTGGGGCACTGCTTACTGGCTGGAGATAACTGGCTCCCTCATTCTGCTGATGGAAGGACAGTTTGAATCCTCTAAATTTGCCACGCTTTCTGTTTATACTTACCTGGCCGATTTTGTGTGAAATGCATTAGACTGTACTTAACACTGCCTTTTCCACTAGAATAGTAACTGTCTAAAGTGGTAAGCCGTAGGTGGGGGAGGATAACCTTTTTGATGGATATTGTTGTTTGTAACACTGATGCTGTGAAATTTCCAAGAAAGTTTTATTTTGATACAAAATTTTGTCAATTTCTTGTAGTTACATAATTTGTGCTTCAAGTTCTGTCCACTCACAAATTTTTGTTTCTCAAATTCACATCAGAGCTACTAATGTGTCTTTCAAAACTAGTAATTCTCCTTCATTCCTCAGTCTAAGTGCTCAAACTGAAATGTAAAATAAATTAGTAAATACCTGCTTGAGGCAGACATAGAGAATGCAGACTTTCATCCTTACTGGTTGTAAGTGGTGATAGCAAAGGAGATCAGTAAGTGGAAACATCGATTTGCAATTGGAAGTCCGGGACAACAAGCTATAGTTTCAATAGCTTTGATAATTAGGTAGAGGTAGAAACAGGTATTGGAGATTCTTGTTTTCTAAAGATCTGGTTTAAATGCATTATTCATTTTTCTAGTCCTAGATTTAAACACAAAAGATGAATTAAGTAATTTCATCTGATGTCTGTTGTAAAGGCTGTAATGAGAGAAATACAAAACATGGAATGTTTGGACTGATTATCAGGAAGACATTTTCTGACAGTGAAATATACTGTATTTTGGGATTGTCCCAGAAAGCAAATAGCTGAGGCCTAGCTTCTTGGGTCACATTGGTAGGTAGATGAAGGTCAAAAAAGTACATTCCGTGAAACAGCCTCATAAAGCAGGAACAGAAGGTGATGATCTGAGAATCTTGTTCATCTGTAAATGCTGTGATTCTGTGATCCAATCTGATTTAATTTAAAGAATGTTTAGTGCTTTATGAAGAAGTTTCTGCATTAGCAAGGCACTATCACAAAAGAAAGAAAAAGAGCAGCAGCAAGATAAAACTTAAGTTACTAACTAATCATGGTGTAAGTGTTTTTCCATGGGCACCTTATTCCAACCACCGACATATGGTGCTCATGTAACCACCTGATCTGCAGTATCACATCTATGTATCTGCATGTCAGCTATGTGGTTTGTTTTTGTAAGCTGGTGGCCAGGATTTTGTGAGGCAGTGTTTAAGGAAAAGTTCATCTAGAGGTACCACACAAGTTTAGGTGAGGGAAGACAGAAGAGAGCAAGTGTTCACTTAATCCTCCATTTTCCTGTTCAGTCCAGTCTTTGCACAGTTTAGGGGCAGATGTGCAATCTGGGAAGTTTTCCAAATTCATTTTTCAGAACATTAGGTGCTCTCAACATTAGGCACACTAAGCAAATCCTTCCTTGTAACAATTTTGCCACCAGCATTGAAGATGAGCTGCTTTCAGGATGAAAATAGATGGCCGAGAACTTAGGCCAAACCAAGCAATTTGGGGATAAAATTACTTTAAAAACTTTTTAGCTGTTTTTTACATGCCCTCTCTGTTCTAATTAGAGTTCTTCAAGCCTTTGAGCACTCACAGAAGTCTTCTTACATGGAGTGTTTCTGAAAAAAAAAAAATAGTACATTACAAAGAAGTTGGGAAATGTTTCAAGAATAAGTCTGTGTATAGGACAACGAGTCACCTACCCAAGTGATTGATTTAATCAAGGAATTTCTAAATATCCAGACTTGTTGCTGCTGTAGCAGGTTGCTCCACCTCAGTAGGGGTTAACAGCTCAAACTTTGCCCCCTTGCAAATGTTATCAGTGATGGAGAAGGGAAGATTAAGCTGTTTTGGTATTGAAGAATGCAACCATTTGGTCCATGACAGCTACTTAACTTAGTTATTTTTCTGTTTTGATTGTTTTTTTATTATTCATTTTTTCATGACCTAGAAGAGGGATTTTTAAAAAAAATTTATTTCCTGTTCCCTGCCCCAGTAAAGGGGAAAGAATCTTGGAAGACTAAGAGGTAGTGTTGAAATGGACTACTGTCTTGCATTCATCATCCTCAATTTTTGTTTTCCTTTCCTACTACTCTAATGGACCCTTTAGTGGAGTTTAGATTTTTTGCTGTGGAGTCAGTGAGCTTGGAGGGGACTCCTCTCTATCTGCACTGGCACAGTTGTGCTGACATTCAATACATTCAACTTTTTTCCTGTGCTTTTAACTAGTAGGTTAGAGAGGCTGTAGTTGTATATTTTCTGTTGTATATAATTGTTCTGCTTTGTGTTATTTATTGTTACATATGTCTACAGGGAAGCAGTACAGAAGACTAGTTTGATGGTTAACCTTTTGTTAGCTTTGTTTTTTGTGCAGGGTTGTAAAGTTAGGGCATGTAACTAAGGTGAGAAGGAAAGGCAGACTGATGAACATGCAGTTAAGACTTAACCCTGCTCCTGAGTGGTTCAGAGTGTGAACATGCCCATGTGTGAGACAGATTATATATGTTGTTGTCTTTTATATGTTAGCAGAACGTTAACTTACTTCATTCTTTCAGTATTGGTTGTAGACTTATTTTGCTCTCAATACAATTGATCTTCTACATTCTTTTAGCCAAAGTGGGAAAGTTAATTTTGAAAGTGAACCATGAAGAGCAGCAATTTAACAGAGGTGATGAATTCTCATATTTCTAATGGAGCATATGGAGACTTTAGATCATCATAATCATAAATCACACTTTCAATGATAGGACATCCACAACTTCTCTAAGCATCCTATTTCAGTGTTTCACCAACCTGACTGTGAAAAAATTTCTTCCTTATGTCTAATCTAAGCCTACCCTCTTTCAGTTTAAAACCATGGCCCTTTCTCCTGTTTGTACAAGTCCTGGTAAAAAATACCTCTCTCCATCTTTCTTATAAAACCTCTCTATATATTGAAAAGCTGCAATAGTGTCTCTCCAGAGCCTTCTCTTCTCCTGGTGGAGCAACTCCAACTCTCTGAGCCTTTCCTCATAGGAGAGGTGTTCCAGCCCTCTGATCATTTTTGTGTCCTTTGAACCACCTCTGCCAGATTCATGTCTTTATTGTACTGGGGACCACAAAGTGGAGCAGTAGAAAGAGAGCCACCTCCCTTGAGCTGCTGGCCACGATCCTTTTCTCTATGCAGCAAAAGTGAATAAGCATTTTACTGAATTTACAGTTATTTTTTTGCTGTTGTTTCTGTGTGATGTACAATGTAATGAACTGCTATAGTATTTATGGTAAATTTTACAGCACGATATCAAGTAACACTTAAATAAGAAAATGGCCTATAAACATACCCACAGAAGGACAGGTGTTTCCACTAAACAACCTTCCACTATCTGAGAACCCTACCAATCTAGCAAAGATGTGTCCTTACATCAATAACCTCAATAACACCCAGAAGTTGTTGATTCAAGTTAAGCATATGAATAAACATTGCTTAAATTGGAGCTGTGTTCAGCAGAGGGAACAACAATATTATGTTCAAATATTTCTCCATAATAAATTTTAGTGCATATTGGCTCCCTAATACTGACCACTGTCTAACATAATTAAGAGAGGATTCAACAGAGGGCTGAACAGTAATGAAATAGGTTCCCCGTGTTTTATAAATGGATCACATTAATTACTTGTGCTCACAACATCTCTAATAATTCCCAGAGCAGAATCACCATGCCTATTCCAATAACTCTAAGGGGGATTCTATGTTTACACCACTGCATATGAAAAAAAAAAAAAAAGTTATGAGATCCTCTAAGGCTCTTTAGCTCTAACCAATTAAACAGTAAGTTTGCTGCTTTTGTCAGAAAATATCTGGTGCTTCATGGACACATGTAAAAGTCTTCTAACTATGTAACTGTCTTTAGGCATCATGCCACTGAGCAAAAGAAAAGGGAAAGGGAGGTGGAAAATTGAGTCTGGGGGGCTCCAGCTCCAAACTGTGGAATTAATTCCTCTAGGAACCAATGATAGCGTCAATCCTCATTTACTGCTTCTAGCTTGTGGCACATTTATTTGACCTTATCATTTCTAATATGTTAATACAGGAATATACATATACATGTTGTACAGAAAACCAAAACCCAAACAAATAAAAACATTACACATCCATTTTATTCTCCCCTGAGAAGATGGTACCACAAAAAGTGAGCCATGCATAGTAGGTAATAGAAACATTGCTTTCGTGCAGTAGTAAAGGGCAAAGCTGAAGCTGCTCCACTTTGCATTAAAAATGGACATGAATGTACACAGTAACATAGATTATTTGGGACCCAAAACCACAACTGAATCTAGCCTTCAGTGTTTAATGTTACAACACTGTTTGCCATTCATATTTAGATATAAAAATAAGGTCTAAAGCTATGCTTACTTCTTATGTACTTCTTCATGAAGCTATCAGCCCCAATAGATGCCCGTGTTTCCTAAAATACTCAGAGGGAGAATGGGTCATGACAGATACATATTTTCAGTATCCAGCTTTGAGAAGAGCTATAGTAACCATCCAGAATGGAACAATGTGGGAAGATTTTGGTGTGATGAATAAATAGTCACTTAACTCAGAACAGTTACTATTTTATTTATATTCTATTTCTGAAACGTGAATCTGCTTGTAATGTGGATCAGCTAATTCTCGTTTAGTAGAAAAAAAGAATACTATTACTTCTAATAGTCTAATAGTCTTGTGACTAAATGATTCAAATGTGGAAATAAGACTTAAAATTCCTTATTCAGAGTAAGGGCTTCAATTATGTCATTTACACCCTCAGGACGTTATGCCTCTGTCTACCAACCTATTTGACTGCAGCTGGCAACCTTGGGCAGGTTTCACTTCATTTACCTTTAGACTTTAAACATCTAGGCAAAAAATCTGAGCAAATATTAAGTTCCTTCTGATTAAAGAATCTAAAGGGTGACTTCAAGTGACTTGTTTCAAAGGCAGGTAAGGCAGGAAGACAAACAAGCTTTTTTTTCATGTTAAGGTGATGTAACCCTGGCACAGAGGTTACCGATAACATACTCAACATTGTTGTTTTACTTTCTTGAATTATGTTAGATACAAATACAGTTGGGAAGTGGATTGTGACTACATTACTAGCTTAATGAAACTATACTATGTGATTTAAAGGATGAGAGAAACCTAAGCTTATTGCTCCCTCTGAGCTACAAAAGAGAAAAGCCTGAATGAGAACAGACATCTTGAGCAGATAAAGCTACATATTTTTTAGTATTGAAGCAGTCTGAAAAGGCCAGATAGTTTGATTTTTGAAATCAATGTTTAAAATTTGAAGTAGTGTGGGAGAATACTTTGTTGTTGTTGTTGTTGTTGTTGTTTCTTTTGTTGCTGTGGAAGATTCCACTGTTGCACAGAAAATCCAGTTTTTCTTGGCAAGTCAAATGAGTTGTGAAGATGGCTAATAACCCTAAAGGCTGTCTCTTTCTGTTTTGAACATAAAATAATCAAGCACGCTTGTTCTGCTTTTCTGCAAGGGTCATTTCCCATGGATCTGATAAATACTGACATTGGTTAGCACCTCTGAGAAGCAGGGCATTTTTACTGTGATTGACTTTCTTCCATGAAAGGCTACAGAAGAGCTGTCAGCA
Source organism: Galbula dea (assembly GCA_013399015.1). Lineage (NCBI taxonomy): Eukaryota > Metazoa > Chordata > Aves > Piciformes > Galbulidae > Galbula > Galbula dea. The sequence continues at coordinate 1,269 of VWZX01004013.1, read as the reverse complement.
GGCAACTGTTACTTGAACACCCATCTCTTTGGCTTGGCTCCTAATGCTGCCACTCCCTGCATGGCTTGGGGCCACTTGGCCCTTTCTGGGACCTAAAATGGTTAGCTGGTCTCTAAAGAGTTTTGTGTGGCTTCCCTGATTAAGATGAAAGGAGACAGCATTACAATATTGCAGAGGTCTATTATCATCGTAATAAAATAGAGAAATAGTGCTTCAGGGACTCTGAACTCCCTACTCTTCTTTTTCTAGGAAAGCCTGCACAAGCCACCCCAAACTCTGATAATCTGTTGCTGTATAAGTGGCCAGGCATGCTGAAAAATATGTCATTGACTGTGTTTTGTATATGCTTGTTGATCTTTATTGAATCTCTTCACTAATGTTTGTATTTATGTTTTTATTTTTGATAGTACAATTTTATTACTTTTTATAGCAATATAAGCTTTCTGGTATGCTATCAAGTCCTAGAGAATTAAGTGATTTTATTGTTTGTAGTCCTACAGTTCCCAGTAACCTGAGCAGCCAAAGAAGTTGAAAAGGAACAGAACTTATATGTGCTGCTACTTTTGCAGTGTCTTTCCCAGTGTGGCAGGTGAAGTTTTTTGATTTCTACTAAGGATCCCTTAAGTGGGAGAGAGATCCTTATTGGCTTCAAAAATTTCTGGCAGCTGCATTTAAGCAGTACGTTCAAGACATGAATTTTATTTATGTCTTGGATAAACTCTGGTAGACACAGTCTTCTGTTAGTGAGAAGTTTGTTATTTTTAATCTCAGAGAAAGCTTGTGAATTTATTTGTGTTTGGGTTTTTGGAGAGATGTTACAGGAAAAAAATATTTAAAAAAATTATGGCTTTCATTCAGAGTTATAGGGTACATCCTGATTAGCCACAAGGGCTCAGTGCCTGAGAGCAGTCCTGAGGATCCCTGTGGTAAGCAAGGAATGAAGATAAATAGTGCTGCAGTTAGGAAGCACAATACTTGTCCAGTTCTCACAGCTGTATTTCAAGAAGCAGATTAGATGAGTCAGTGCTGTAAGTAGAAATCATCAATATCACCACATGGATGCCCACATATACAGGATTTAAACTGTCATTTAATTTGCTCACCATTAAGACTCATGAACTTGGTCAGCAATGATAAGAAATTCTGAGATCTGAGGCAGAGGAATAAATTTAATCTAGTGCCATTTTGCCTGCTTTTTATTAACCTGTTTGTTCTTGTTCTTTCTATTCCATTTTATAACTTCAGAGAGCTTTGAAACATAAATGCATT
>VWZX01004010.1:713967-751509 GCA_013399015.1 Galbula dea | reverse complement strand
ATTGCTATCACTTCAAGAGAGAGGTGGATATTACCCGAGAATTACAAAAAAGGTGTCACACATTAGGATCACACCAGGGATGGTGACTATTTCATTGTGCATCACTGAGTATTTTGTGCCCAAAATATGCTCAGCAGCAACATTAACTAAAGGCGAAGGTTGATCTACTTGAAGACAAATCCAGCCTAGGTCTACTGGTCAAAAATAAAGGAGATTTCCATGATTCTTTAGTATGATGTAGTAAGTTCTGACTTTGAATTATAGTGAAGTCCATATTTAGCTTAAAAGAAAAATATATATTGATTTTCTCTTCTAAAAATAAAATAGGAATAGAGGAGATTTCACACCTACTGTATGACAATCAATGTTTCTATGGAAATACTAACTTTTGAGCATCTGCAGATTGAAAGCCAAAACACATTTATTTCTCCCATTTTACTTGAACATGTAAGCTCAGTGCTTTACCAGAGCAAATCTACACCACACATTGCTAAATACATTTGGAGAAATCTCTTCAAATACTGAACTGGACAAGTTAGGTTCTTGATTCATTGAGATACTTGAGGAGTAAAGCTGGAATAGCTCATGAACTCAAGCGGGGTGGAAGGACAGTGTAACACTTGCAGCAACTCACCAGCAACAAAGGTGGAGAGAAAATCTGCCCCATAGCCCCATGTGGCCTCAGGGCAGTAAAGCTCTGATGACAAGGCTGAGATAGCCTTGGAGTAAAGAGTCTCCTCCATTCCAAAGCTGCACAACATAGAATCATTATGGTTGGAAAAGACCTCTGAGATCACCAAGTCCAACCATCCACACAACACTACAATGCTCATCTCTAAGCCATGGCCCTAAGCACCACTTCTACATGGTTTTTGAACACTTCCAGGGATGGTGATTCCACCACCTCCCTGGGCAGCCTGGGCCAATGTCTGAGAACACTCTCAGGGAAGAAATTCTTCCAAATACCCATTATGAACCTCCCCTAGCACAATTAGAAGCCATTTCCTTTTGTCCTATCACTTGTTACCTGGGAGAAGAGACCAAGCCTCACCTCACTCCAACCTCCTTTCAGGGAGGTCTCCTCTGAGCCTCCTCTTCTCCAGGCTAAACAACCCTGGTTCCCTCAACCACTGCTCACAACACTTGTGCTCTACACCCATCACCAGCTTCATTGCCTTTCTTTGGGCACGTGACACAAGGACATATGTCCAGAGACACCAGTCTCTTCAGACTGACTGCAAGCACTCATGTGGCCTTTGCACCCCCACATCAGGAGGACATCCTCCTCAAAGAAGAGACTCTTCTGTGTGCAGAGGGTAAGCAAGAGAGAGGGCTACAGAACAAAACTAAAGTTCAAGAGCTTCAGTCATGGAAGAAACCTGGACTTTGGGTCCTACTGATGAACACCTGAATGACTTCCACAAGATGCTCTTTCTGCCCCAGTATCTCCCAGTCTGTTTGCAATACCCTGTGGCTGTGACCTCCCTTTTCTTTCCCACTGAAAGCCATGTCCTAGTATCTCCCAGTCTGTTTGCAATACCCTGTGGCTGTGACCTCCCTTTTCCTTCCCACTGAAGGCCAGAAGGCCATGCAGACTGAGAGCAGCATACCCTGTCAGATCCTGAGGTATGCATTTTGACACAACCAAAATGCAAGACTATTTTCTAAAGATTGGAGACTTTAGCAGCAATCTTGGTGCACACAAAGGGATACAAAAGAAATCTGTCACTTCCAACATTTGGCAACCAAACTCTGAATTCCCTTCCTGAGTGTCACCCATCACTAGCCAACATGAATCACACTATTTCCTCTCACACTCTCCACAGAGTTATTCCCCAGATCTTGCCCGCCCAAAATAAAGGCAACTCAGTCACATTTATTAGGGTGTGAAAGCCATGAACCAGATGCTTTACTGGAGGGTGTGGTGCTGCTGCATAGTCCTTTGCTTACTCAGCTTAACCTGCTTCCATGCAAACAAGATGTGGTTTCCTCAGGCCGGTGCTGCGCTAGGGTTCCAGCAGTGCCTATCACATTGTCTTCCTCGGATCAGAGCCTCCCTGCCCTGGAGCATAGGTGGAGCAAGTGACATCCCATCTGCAGAAGGTCATAAATCTGCCTTCAGAGACCAAATTCTTTATTTCAGGGGATAAAGCAAGGCCACCAGCTGTTCTGCAGATATGTGCCTTGTTCAAGTCACACAGGTCACATGAAGCTGCTATCAGGTCAAAGGCGGGGACCCTCTCTAGCCTTCAGACCACTTCTAACAACACCAACACATTTCCTTCTACAGCCTTTAGAGAAGAACAAAGCTGTCTCCTCTTTTCAGACTGGTTTTCAGGGAAGCAAGCATATGAATGGTGATCAAACCTAAAAACTTGTGGAAAAGAAGGCTTTCTCCTACTCTGCTTCCCTACTTCTTTCTCTTTTCCTACCTATACATCTTCATCTCAACTGACCCCAAGTTCTTCAGGCAGCTCTACAGATAGTTCTAGATACACAGTCAAATGCAAATAATGTCCTTTTCTTTCATTTACATTTTCCAGCCAAACCTGGCTGTGAAAAGACACTTACTTTAGGAGAAAAGCACAGGCTGTTTTCATAAACCACAAAATAATACACTTCCGCACTCCTAACCTCAACTGAGATGGCTCATGTGACAGCTTTCATTAACACAAAAAGGTGTGAATTAAAACAGGCTTCATGTTTGACAAATTAACCTCTTTACAAGCCCTAAATGGGAACACAGTTTGCTTTCTTCATACCTCTCTCTCTCAAGCACTAATTTCAATACCAAAGACACAGATGGCAGCAAATGATGTTTTCCAAAGGACCTCTTTTTACTGTATTTCTTTCCTTAGTAGGAGAAACTGGAATTTCATTTCATTTGCTCAATCCAAGCCATGAATCATCTCTGTTATCAGCAGGGAGGTGGAAGAAACTGAAACAAACTGTACAAAACCTGCAAATTTAAATTTAATTTGTGGAAATACAACTTAATTGGCAAAACCTCCCAGAGTTCCCCTTGAGCCCATCCAATGCTCAAGATCCTTCCTTTAAAACCTCATGGGTTTTGACTATTTGTACCCACAGCAGTACCTGTCTTTCTCAGTATATGCTTCCCACTTCAGTTCACAACCCCTGACAGTTTGCCTCCAAGGTTTAGCTAAAACAAACCTAGAAGCTAAGGTCTCAAACCTCAAAGGTATTTGAAGACCTAACTACTACACAGGTAGGGAAATCTTACTCATTTAAGAGCCTCACTGGTGTAAATGAGGTTCAGAAAGTCTATTTCCTTCCTTCCCACCTTCAAACTGGAGTTACCTTCAAACACGGTGTTATTCCTTCTGGCTGCTGGGACCAAGCCAGCTGGAGATGGCATTTCATGCTCTGTGCTACCATCTGCAGTCCACTTGCAGTCACCACAGACAGCTGAAATCAGAAGATAACTGCTGTTCAAGTACGAACCTGTCCCGTTTTGTCCATGGAGACCTCAGGAAAAGGGCAACACCTTCCCCAAAAAAGGAGTCATGAAAAGGGTGAAGGATGGTGGGAAGGATGTCTGGATCCAACAACAAGTTGGAACAGGGGCTGCAATTACACGATGTTTTGCTTTCAGGATGGATGTTGCTGGAGTCTGCTGACTGTCTTCCTGGTGTGGCAAATCATGTCTTTAGAAAACAGAGCATCATACTGGAGAGAAGTATTTTTGCCAAAACTCTTTGGTCTGTCTCAAAATCAGATGTTCTGCTTTGCAAAGGTTTATTTGCTTTCCACGCACACCCACTTGGGTTTATTCAATCCAGGACTCCCACCACAGTTTTCTCTTTCTTCCTTTCACCCTTTGCAGCTGCAGAACAGCATGACAACAGGAAAAACAACAAAAACCAACCCACTGATCTGCTTTTCAAATTGTAACCCAATAAAATTGTTTCCCATTTGTTTTTTTTTTTCCTCACTAGAGTTCAAACTCCCCAGGAGTTCTGGACACTCAGTTCCATGCAAGGAGAGCTTGGGACTTTCCAGAATTTGGTCTTTCCTGCACAGCTTTTTTGTTGTCACTTGCAGTATGAGGCATGGGCTTTAAAACATCCAAGTAAAAGCAGGAGCCTGGAGCCAGGCTCTGTTCCCAGCTCTCCAACTGTTCACCTCTGACCAAAATGCTAAGCTTCACTAACCACTGGGAACAGCAAGAGACAGCCTTCAGAATCTGCCTAGGAGAACTGCCCCAACTAGGAGTCACAGCACCTCCCTCTCTCTCTCTCTGGATATACACAGACTGCGAAAGGCTCCTGGAGAATGCTCCAGCTCTTCCCTGGTAGCATATTTCAACTCATATACAAACAGCATGGCAAACGAAGGAGCAAATGTCTGGACACTGATGCCAAAACAACACTTTGGTTAAAAATCCCTACTTAGCCTGTTCAAAGTCTTGGTCAAGCCCTAAAGTTTCTTCTTGCCTCAGTTTCCATACACAGAAGTGGAATAAAAGAATCTGGTATTATGGTAAATACATAAGAACTTCTGAGGTGCTGAGAGAGGATCTTCTCAAATGCTGGGGGCAAGAGGATGGCACCAGACTCTCTTCCCTGGTGCTCAGTGACAGGCCAAGGGACAATGGGCACAAACTAAAAGACAGGAAGTTTCACCTAAACATAAGGAAAAACTTCTTCCCTGTGGGGCTGTCAGAGCCCTGGCCCAGGCTGCCCAGAGAGGTTGTGGAGTCTCCTTCTCTGGAGAGATTCCAACCCTACCTGAAGATGATCCTGGGCAAGCTGCTGTAGGTGACCCTGCTTTACCGCGGGCTTGGACTAGATGATCCCCAGAGGTCCCTTCCAACCCTACCATGCTGGGATTCTCTGATTGTGTGATCCTACAGTAAGTAGGTATCTTCTAAGTATCTACAGCTCCACTAAGCAAAGCAGAGAGGATCTCACCTGACAGCTGGAGTTTCTAGCTCTGCATCTCACCCCCTTCTGAATGTTATCAGGTCTTGACAGGGGAAATAACACCTATAACATGTCTGTGTACCAGGAACCTCATTTTACTTCCCTCCCAACACACACACACAGAACAGACTACCTCTTCAGCCAACAACAGGGCAGATGGTTCTACATAGTGGTAAAGTTTCAAGAACCCTAGGCAGAAAGATCTGCAGAAAGCAGAGCTCTGGGTCCCAATCCCACCCAGACAAATTCTGGGAGAGCTAACACAGAGGAATCCTGGCACAAGTTTTACTTTAACTAGAGAGGTCAGAGGTCTCTGGTCAATCAGAGGGAGGAAAGCATAAGCAATTCAAGTGAAAATCCTTCCAGAAGAGCTGATATTCAAAGTGCTTCTATTACTCAAAGAAGAACTTTGGTTTTCTACCATTTAAGGCTTTCCTTATTAAAAACCTCAATTTCACATCATAAAACTTTCACAGGGCTTTTCTACTAGAAATTTAGTCTGATTTCATTAATTCTTGATTCTATCTATCCTTTCCAATTCCAAGGACAAGTAATGCATTATCAGTTAACAGATATCCCTCATATCACTCTTTTTTTGGTCTTATTCAATTAAGAAAGAAACTAGCACAGTAAAAAATGTCTAACACAATTTATTCACCTATGTCTTTCTGTAGCTCTCCGAGCTACAGGGACATTGTCCCTCACTCCACTCACTCTCTGAAAATAAATCTCCAGTGCACAGTTTTGCTTTGTAAAAGTCACTGTAACACCAGGATGACTCCTCATTCAGAAAGATTACTGTTTGGTTCCCAAAGTTCAAGGCTGTGTAAGTCCTTCACGTGTCAAGACAGGTGTTGGCTTTTTCTTTATTCTTTTTCAGCTGGGAAATGACCAAAAAAATGGAGTGATCAAGGTAAGATTTTAGCAGTCCTCAAACCACAGAGAACCAGAAAATGTATGCACTTGTATGTCATCCTTTTGCCAGACCAGACCAAGACAATGCTACTGAACACTGCCAGTGCAACTATCCATTTATCTGTGGGTCTTTACACAGAAAGGTGTCCACTGTTTACCACCTTTGTACTCCAGAAGGAGCATAAAGCTAGCAAACAAAGTTATAAAGTCTTCTGATAAACCTTTTAAACATACAAGGTCTTGTTTCCTTCTCCCCTGTCTGTGACTCACAGAGAATTAACTACATCTCTGGGTTTACTGTTGAGTGAGGAAGACAGAACTGCCTTCTCTCTGCAACTTCTAAGAGTCCACATAAAAATAAGGGAAAACTTCTTTCCTGTGAGGGTTTTCAAGCCCTGGCCCAGGCTGCCCAGAGAGGTTGTGGAGTCTCCTTCTCTGGAGAGATTCCAACCCCACCTGGAGGTGATCCTGGGCAACCTCCTCTGGGTGACCCTGCTTTAGCAGGAGGCTTGGACTAGATGATCCCCAGAGGTCCCTTCCAACCTCTCCCATGCTGGGATTCTGTGAAAACAAGCTACCTGACAAGGAAAAGAAATATAAATCGTTTTCCATAAGTAGAGTTACTCTTACATTAAGTGAAGTACTCGAAGGATTATCTGCATTTTTACAATGCCTGTTTCTAACTCCTTGACTCGAACGAGAACCAACCTGCAACAGAAAACCTTCCTCAGTGTCCACAACCTGCCTCCTCAGAACCAGACCTGGGACTCGAGAAGGCAAATTCTGGTTGCCACAACAAGTTGGTGAAGTCGTGTTGTCGGGGGGTGGGTGCGGGACGCGACTGCGTTCCCTGTGCCGTGCTTGCGGGGCTCTCCCCCCACGCCCGGCGGCAGGTAGCTGGCAGGAGGGGGGGATGCCGGATCGGACCAGAGGCACACATACTGCTCGGTGCCCGTGATGCTAAAACATTCCTCTGAAAAGGGAGAGCCCCGGGAGGAAAATCGGTGCCCCCTCCACAACCTCCCGCAGTACGGCCCTGCCTGCTCCCCGGAGGGACTCCCGCTAAAAACCACCCTCCCTCCTTCCTTCCCTCTTTCCCCATGGGATGCTCCTGGAGAAGGACGGGAGAAGCTCACGTCCTTCCCCGGCAGAAGCCGTTGCTCGTGGGGGCCGCTCCCGGCCGTGTCCCGGGGCGGCAGGGGCGAGTCCCGCCGCAGGCTGCCGGGAGGCTCCCGGCCAGCCCCAACCCCAGTACCACCACCACCAACACCAGCACTTACCCCACAGCAGCAGGACGGGAAACTGCCGGCAGCTTAGGCAGCGACCGGGCGGCTCCATCCCGGGAGAGATCCCGCATGGAGCTGCCGGTTCGCAGCCGCGCAGGGCCCGAAGCCGCCTCTGCAGCCCCTCTCCACCGGGGAGGATCCTCTTCTTCATGCCTCGGCGGCGGAGAAAGGGAGGGGAAAGAATGGGACGGGAACAACTCCCCTCCCCCGGGGAGCTGCCAGTGCCGGGGAGGACCCTGCAGGCGGGCGGGGAGCGTGGGGCTGTACCGGAGGGAGGGAGGGAGCGGATGGATGGGAAGGGGTGGCGTGCGCCTCTGACTGAATGCTGCATGCATGTGAGCCGGAGTAGCCTGGGGTGCATTTAGAAGAGTGTGAGCAGCAGGTCAAGGGAGGTTCTCCTCCCCCTCTACTCTACCCTAGTCAGGACACATCTGGAGTACTGGGTCCTGTTCTAGGCTCCCCAGTTCAAGAGAGACATGGAACTGCTGGAGAGAGTCCAGCAGAGGCTAGGAAGATGCTGAGGGCACTGGAGCATCTCTGGGAGGGGGAAAGGCTGAGAGCCCTGGGGCTGCTTAGCCTGGAGAAGAGCAGCCCCAGAGGGGACCTGCTCAATGGTGAGCAAGAGCTAAAGGGTGGGGGCAACGGGATGGCACCAGACTCTCTTCAGTGGTGCCCAGTGGCAGGACAAGAGGCAATGGGCACAAACTAAAAGAAATTTCACCTAAAACACAAGGAAGAAATTCTTCCCTGAAGGGGTGCCAGAGCCCTGGCCCAGGCTGCCCAGAGAGGTTGTGGAGTCTCCTTCTCTGGAGAGATTCCAACCCCACCTGATGATCCTGGGCAACCTCCTCTGGGTGACCCTGCTTTAGCAGGGGATTGGACTGGATGTCTCCCAAAGGTGCCTTCCAAGCCTTCCAATCCATGCTGGGATTCTGTGAGGGCAGCCATACCCCCAGGCCCTCTTAGAAGCACAGCAAGAGAGATACCTCTCCAAACCCATTGCTTCCAGGTGGATGTCTGAGAGAGGGAAGGACCCTCTGTCCCACAGGGAAGATTTTGGTCCCAAGTATCCTTGCCCCGTGCCCTGGGAGCCAGAGCATCCTCTCTCCTCCTGCCACAACATCCTGGCAGTGGAGGTGAAGCCCTGAAGGCCACCTGTGTTAGCCCACCTTCAGCCCTTTCAGTTTGGCTTGCCCAGCCCTGACACATTAGGATGCTTTGTATTGACAGCTGAACAGGGGCAGTGAGCTAGCCTAACCCTACAAAGCACCAGAGCAGAGCATCCAGGAGCTGTAAGAAAATGCTTCATGTATTTTTATGTTGTTATTTCATCTCTGCATGGCTCTTTCTTGAGAGTGGTACAGCTCCTAGTTTTCATCAATATTTAAGAGCTGTGTTCCTGGAGCTGTCTCTCTAGGAAATCAGCACAACCAGCAGGAAACACACAACTGAGCTGCTAAAGAAGCCTCTTCTTAACTAAAAAGAATTGTACTGCTTGGTAATAAAGAGCCACAGTGTGTTTCTAGGTGCATGGCTACTCCACCTCTGTAACTGCCTCTCAGCAGAACACAAAATCACTGACATTGTGAAAGGCCAATTGTACCATCAAACTTCAAATTTCAACAGGATTTTCATGCCATACCCAAGAGCACAGGGGACTTCTATCTCCATCAGATAGGTTCCACTGCATCCACTTGCACAGCACGGTGCTTTCTGACACTTCTGGAGAGTAGGACCCCAGCACAGTAGCAGAATTACACATTGCACATGCCTCTGAAAGCAAGCCATTCAACACACAAACCCTGTCTGATTTATGCTGTTATCTAGGTTGAAGGAAATGGAAAACTTGGGAAAGCCCAGAGAAGGGTGGGAATCCACGGCATTGAAACAGCTCTGCAGGCATTTAAGTGCGTCACTTCTAATGAACCTTACTTGTGTGCCACTTCTTCCTCTTAGCTGAAAGCAAATCTTGTAGAATACCATAAACCATAAATAAACCATAGCTCAGGGAGATCACCTGCTGCAGATGGGCTGCCACTTCTGCTTTGTAAGGAGCTTTGCAAGCTGCCCCTGCCAGAAGGAACTAGAGTGAAGTGACAAGCGTGAAGGCACGTACACAGCAGCCTTATTACAGCATTCTTCCTAACAGTAGGATCTTGATTTCCCTCCTACAACCTGTTACTGTCAAAAGCTGCAGTTACAATTACTATTTTCATGAATTTGGACTGATCCTCAGGAGGGTTAGGATGTATTGTGCTTTATATGCAACATATAATGGCTTTAAACTAAAGAAGGGGAGATGTAGGCTGGATATAAGGAGGAAATTCTTCACCCAGAGGGTAGTGAGGCACTGCCCAGGTTGCCCAGAGAGGTGGTGGATGTCCCACCCCTGTAAACTTTAAAGCTCAGGTTGTTTGGCTCTCTGAGCAACCTGCTCTAGTTACAGATGCCCCTGCTCACAGCAGGAGAGTTGGACTAGATGACCTCTAAAGGTCCCTTCCAACTCTAACCTTTCTAGGATTCTATGCTTACACATCAAGCAACAATAAACTACTAGGCAATATACAGGCAACATTTTTTGGTGCATAGGAGATGGAGATAATGCTGACGATATTCCCTTACATCTTTTGTGAATGTTACTGCTTCCATCTCTCAAGATTTATCAAGCTCTTCCCATTCTCTGCTTGCAGCAGGTACCATGAAGGTGCAAACAGTGTCTCTGAGGTGGAACAATATCTAACATTTATAGGTAAACACAATTTAGGGTGTTGCATTGAATCACAAGCCAACTATGCCAGGTGATACCTCCAGCAATATGACCTAAAACTGATTCACAAATGTATCTGAACAAACTGTCACAGTGTTAGAACCACCAGCAAGAGGCAACTTTGGCTATTTGAAGGTTTTCATGAGGAATACTTCTCCCCTTCTGCTGCAGTAATGCCAATAAATTTACTGCAGAAAGGTTGCAAACCTTTTGAGTCTGCCTTAGCAGCATTATGTCTCTACCCCAGCAGTGGAAATCTAATTCACCTTCAGATAAGAAATGCTGCAAATGTCCCTTGCTGTGCAAAGCTCTGACACCCATCCCCAAAAACATCATCTGTTGTAATTTCCAAACACAGAGCCTCCAGAGATCACCCTAACCCCTTTTCAGGTAGTAAGTTATTTCAGTATGGAAAGTTCCCAAGGAGTCTGAGATGACAAGAGATTGAAGGGGTCAAGCCATACAGGACAGATATTGTATTGAATTCTAGCATGGTAGAGGTTGGAAGGAACCTCTGGGAATCAGTTTTGCTGCTTTGCTGAAGCAGGGTGAAGCAGAGCAGGTTGCCCAGGGTCACCTCCACGTTAAACTGATCCAACAGAAACTAAAAAATAACCCCCAATACAATACAGTCATGAAGAGCTGGAGACATTACACTGTGGAAAGCAAGGTTGCCTTTCCTTGTCATCTCAGGTATCAGCACAGAGAGAGTAGCTGCTTGCTTGCATTGAGAGACAAGAAACCTTACCCAAGGCTGGATCTATTCTTTCCCTCTTCCTAGCACAGCAATTTTGTATAAGAGAAACATTAAGATTTCAAGATGCTGTTTTAATGGATTGCTTGCTGGAGTGAGGCTTCAAAAAGCAGGTTCAGCTGTTCTGTGGTTTTACACTAAAGCAGGTTACCTTTCCTATTAAGTGCTCCTAGGAGCATGCCTTTCCTGCTCCAGAAATTAAACAAAACTAAAAGGCATCTGCAGCTCATTCAAATTATTTTCTCTTTTAGATTCTGCTTGTGTAATGCCACACAAATCAGAGCTGAGCTGAAAGTATTCAGCACCTCTAAACCACTTTATTTCCCATACCTAGTGAGGATGTGACAGCCCTCTCACCAGCACAGCATGTGGGCTTTGTTTGGAGGAACCAGAACATCCATGAATGTTCTTTCCATCCTAGTTTCTCAACACCTATAAAAAACAATCCCTACAGCTAATGAAAAGAGGTTCTACAAGTGTTGTGATGGAGAGGAAAGGAAAGCAGGTAGATTTGATGGGAGAATGGGAAACAGCAGCACCCCTCTCTCTGCTGGAGGGAAGCTCCCCAGCTAAGGGTCCTCCACCAAGATACCCACCCCTTGTTTTACAGCTGGGATGTCTCACTGATTCCTACCTGGTTTTCTCTTACCAAAAGGATTAAATGGGCACAAAACAGAACCTAGAAAGTTCCACCTCAACATAAGGAAAAACTTCTTTGCTGTGAGAGTGCCAGAGCCCTGGCCCAGGCTGCCCAGAGAGGTTGTGGAGCTTCCTTCTCTGGAGAGATTCTAACCCACTCTGGAGGTGACCCTAGGCAACTTGCTGTGGGTGACCCTGCTGGAGCAGGGGGGTTGGACTAGATGATCCTCAAGCCCTGCCACACTGGAATTTAGTGAAAAGGAGTATCCCAAGGCTGCTGGTGACTGTGTGTCACACATATCATGATCTTCTTTTCCTGTTTCACAAGACTATTATTTTTCCACACCAGGCAGAAACTTTAGCATAACAGAAAGCCTTTGCAATTTGGCACAGGCATGGGAAACAAACCATGCCTCAGTTTTCAATGTAAACATTAGCAAATGCACACAACTCTTTCTTCCTTCTAGACTAAATAAAGCCAAAATTAATTTATGTTTTTTAAACACTTCCCTGTCAGTGATGTTCTAATGGCCCTGAATTTTTACTCAGAAACTACATTTATTTTTTTCCTCTCAAGCTGAGTAGCTTGCAAAATGCAAGGAGGGAATATGTAGATTGCCTCCATACATGGTGTGTCTCTGAGAAATAACTCAGCTTGGGAAATCAGGGAGAAAGCTACAAGAAGAGAGATGGAAACACACAACTGTTTGGGGTTTGGGTTTGTTTTTTCCTTTTTAGAAATAATAAAACTGCTACAATTTCTCTTCACACAGAATCTAACAAGAGCTTCAGCCTCAAGTCTACCAGGACTGAGTCACTGATACTCTTGCAGCCATCTGAAGGAACACTCAAGCATCATTTGATAACCTTCAGCTGAGCCTGCAGAGACTGGTGAAGCAGCACAAAGTATCAACATAAGCCACCTGCAATACGAAGCAGCAAACCCTGTTTGAGTTCAGCCTGAGCCCAGGATTCCTGGCTCCACACATGGGCTCTGATCAGTGCAATTATAGAACCACAGAATCATAGAATCGTCAGGGTTGGAAAAGACCTCTAAGACCATCAAGTCCAACTGTTAAACTAACACTGTCAAGACCACTATTAAACCACATCACCAAATGCCACATCTACACATTGGTTGAACTCCTCCAAGGATGGTGATTCCACCACTGCCCTGGGCAGCCTGGGCCAATCCCTAACCACTCTTTCAGGAAAGAAATTGTTCCTAATACCCAACCTAAACCTGCCTTGGCACAACTTGAGGCCATTTCCTCTCATCCTCTCACTTGTTACCTGGCAGAAGAGAGAAACACTCACCTCACTCCAACCTCTTTTCAGGTAGTCATAGAGAGTGAGAAAGTCTCCCCTGAGCCTCCTCTTCTCCAGGCTAACCAACCCCAGTTCCCTCAGCTGCTCCTCACAACACTTGTGCTCTCAACCTTCACCACCTTCATTGCCCTTCTTTGGATCATCCAGAATCTCCTTAATATGAAAACAAACTGTCCTTCTCAGGTGCATAAAAAGCTGGCTTTAGGGCTGAGCAAAATAGCTCCTAGGACACTTCTTAGCTGGGAAATTCCATCAATTTCAATGCAGGCCTATACAAAATGGAACATATTGCCATAAGAAATGAAAGCTTATTTGGAGGCACAGAATTAGTGCAATATATAACAACTCTCATTTTTCTGTCCTAATTCCTACCACAGTTCTAAAACAAAAGAGAAAATACCTCCCCCCACCCCCATGTTTTCATTAAGGCTGAGTTCAACATTCACACACTTAGATTTCTAGTACAATAAATCATCCTGGTTTAATCCTGTCAGTTTTCCAGCCCGCAGGCAACCCAAGTTCATGCACAGATCACTTACAACTATCTCCAGAGACTGCATTTGCTATAGATCACACAAACTGTGAACTCAGGCACAAGATTGCCTCATGGTCTCTCACTTGGCCAATGCCCCATGGTGGAGAGCTCCAGCCTCCATTACTTGAGGAGAAGACCCAGAGAGCTTCCCCAATGTCATGCATTCCCTTTCCTAGTACTACCTCCCTTTCCCATGCCTGAGAAGCAATGCCCAGTAAATACTCTTAGTTCTTATTGGGAAATTAGGAGAACATTTGTTGGCAGTGTGCCTGAGGCACATCACTGATCACCACTGCCCCTGAAAAAGGGAAAGGGAGGAAAGAAGGTGATGTGTCAGAGCTACAGCATTGCTCCTGTTCTCCATCACTGTCAGAGATCTCTTTCCAGGGATTCCAAATGTATTCCTCCATTCCCAAGGGATTTTTTTCACACTTTCATGAAGCCTTGGGATTCTCTCCAAATGACTTCAACAAAGGAGACCAATTCTTTCCAATTTCTGTTGGCAAGTACAAGTGCATCAATTAAAGGTTTCATTGAGTTTATTGCACTCCCTGAAAAGATGACATCTGCTCAGATTCTGCTGGCCCCAAACAACAGAGTAGCTCAGTGTGCCTCTCCTGTGAGAAAATGACATGTCTCAAACATTTGGAGCAGCACAAGAATAAGAAGATGACATGGGTGGGAATGGTGAGTTGAAGATCTATGGGCTAAGAACTAAGATCTGTGATCTAAAAACTCACTCTCTTCACCTGACATCAGCCAGCAGTGTCTGTTGCTGAGATAGGGTGTGCTCAGCCTCTGAGTCACTGACAATTAACCTACATGTTAAGGAAATTCCAACTGTGATTAAGACAAGCAAAATGTGTCTTTATGGATGAGTTAACATGAAATAATATCCATCCTCAAATAGAAGTATCAAATATTGAATAAAAGAAAGAGTCTCTTTTCAAATGTTGACTGGTTAGGAAATGTTTTCTTCTTCATCAAGAAGATGACACCTATATATTCTATAACACCTTTAACAGAGTGTTATAGAATCACAGGATCATTAAGGCTGGAAAAGACCTTTAAGATCATCAAGTCCAACTATCAACCCAAAATGCCACTAAAGCACATCACCAAGAGCCACCTCTACACATGGTATGAACCCCTCCAGGGATGGTGACTCCACCACTGCCCTGGGCAGCCTGGGTCAATGCCTAACAACTCTCTCTGTAAATAATTTTTTCCTAATATCCAACCTAAACCTCTCTTGGCACAACTTGAGCCTGTTTCCTCTTATCCCATCAGTAGTAACCTGGGAGAAGAGACCAACTCCCACCTCACTCCAACCTGCTTTCAGAAAGCTGTAGAGAGATGAGGCTTCCCCTGAGCCTCCTCTTCTCCAGGCTAAACAACCTGACTGCCAGCTGTTCCTCACAACACTTGTGCTCCAGACCCTTCACCAGTTTCATTGTCCTTTGGACACATTCCAACACCTCAATGACTTTCCTGTAGTGAGGTTCAGGTCTGACTGAACAGTGAGGGGATGTCTTATAGCAAGGGGATAGCTAGCCCTTGATATTTAATTGATTTGCTGTCAAAATCTCAGGTTTTAACTCTAGTAGTACAACATTCTGCATCTGGTGGAAGTATCAGTGAAATCTTAACATCTCCTCTTACCTCTGCTCCTTTTGTTGTTTCAAATTAGGAAAGAGCAGAAGCAACAAAATGAGAGAGAAATAATTCCCATAACAAGTTACATTTACCAGAAATGAAACTGTTTCATGGAAAGGAAGTGAACAACTACTAGAGATGAGCACAAATACTTGAAATAACTTAGGCTGGGACAGGCAGTTCTCCTGTCAGTAGAGACAGATGTCAACTATCCCAAAGGCCAGCCATCTTCACCATTGTCTCCTGAGGTTCTAAATCAGAGGAAGGATGTGAATCAGTGCATGACAGGCAAAGCAAGGTGCCCAAAAAGCCAAAGCAAGGTGTCCAAAAAGCCAAAGCAAGACTGAAAGTGAACAGTAAAGGCAGCAAGTGCTGCAGACATGCAAGGTGGGGGTTTTGCACTGCTGCTGCAAAGCACGTGGTTTGCCTCAGTGACCATCAGAGCTTCACACAAAGGGGAGTTTCAAAACCAAGCCCAAACAGAATAATCTAAACCAAAACCAGAATGGCACTTCCCTTAAAGTGCTTAAATATGCATGTTGAGGAGGGGGGAAAGAGCATAACTATTAAACCAAAACCACATACCTGTGCACACAATAAATCAGGCAGCTCCTTTGAAAAGACAGTAGTAGCTCCAATTATTTTTCAGTTGCTGCCTTCTGCAGGAGTGTCCCAACTGTTCCTCCAGCAGAACAAGCTCTGCTTTTCTGCCTACTTTTCAGAATACTGCTAGTATAATTTTGAATAAAATAAATGCCTGTGAGGAAGAGAGCTCTCTTCATGGGTTGAGACAGCAACCCATCCCTTAAAAGAATACCTTTCCTTTGACAAGATTTCTTGTGCCATTTCTACCTTTCCTGGAAGAAATGAATGAAAAGCTCACAAAGATCTTCATTTCCTGAACAACCTTTCTTTCATTTGTCTGTTTTGCTGAGCCTGAACTCAGCACTTTTGGGTAACATTGTGACATCTGGGAGATGGGCTAAGAAAGCCCAAGTGAGAGACAGTTCCATGGATTTCCACGAAATTAGGCTGGGTAAGAGATGAGCCCAGATGTTTCCTGCAATAATAACATATATATTTACTTTTCTCAATTAATTTGCTCTGGAACCTAGCCAATACTAATTAATTGATAGAAAGGCTTCCATCAAAGTCAACTTCCCAAAATGCTGATCTTCCTCAGTGAACTACAGAAAAATATGCTGGCAAAGAGTAACTGAGAAGAGACAAGCAAAGAGGCATTGATATTATCTAGAGATCATATTAATGGAGTTGCTTCACCAAAGAAATCCTTTGAAGGGAATTGCCTTAACTAAATAAGAGAAAGCAATTACTGGCCCAGAGATGATAAAGGTCCTACCAGAGAGGGTTCCAGACTCTACCAATGGGAGACACCCTGTGGTAACAGCCTAAACTGTGACTCTTGCAGTCACCTGCAAAGAAACAGCAGAAGGATTTAATAACAGATTATAAAGCCCTTTCTTTATGGACATGTATGGACAGCACAGATCTGATGTAAAAGTAGCAATTTCTGGTTCCAAAAATGTCTCTCACAAATTTAAGCTCATCTTTAAGCTTCCAAACCAAAGTGTTGATCATTTTTGTGCCTGAGGTGTGACTGTCCATGCAGCTAGAGCTCTTGATCTACCACATCCCCTATGAATTCAATTCACAGCAACCACCTTCACCCTCAGTTCCCATGTTCCCACCAGACCATCAGATTAAGAAAATCCTACTGCTGAAATTTGGGGGGTTTTCCACCTTGTTGTCTTCATTTACAAGATCATTTCAAAGGTCTGCCCTCCTCTGCCTTTGCCAACACCTTTGTGTGCTTACATTACCCCTAGACCTCTCTAGTCCCCAAATGAAGGACATGGAGGAAAATGAGACTGCTACAACTGTAAGAGCCAGAGGGACTCACATCCATAGATGCCACCATGGCTTTGGTCAGATGTGGTATCATGATGTGCTCAAGCTGAAGATGAGCCAGCAGGGTGCCTAGTTGGTCAAGGAGGCCAACAGCATCCTGGCTTGGATCGGCACTAGGGTGGCAGCAGGACTAGGGCAGGGATTGTCCTCCTGGGCTGGGCACTGGGGAGGCCACATCTCCAATCCTGGGTTCAGTTTTGGGCTCCTCACTACAAGAAGGACATTAGAATGGTAAAGTGTGTCCAAAGAAGGGCAATGAAGGTGGTGAAGGGTCTAGAGCACAAGTGTTGTGAGGAGCAGCTGAGGAAAGTGGGGTTGTTGAGCCTGGAGAAGAGGAGGCCTAGGGGAAACCTTCTCATTCTCTACAACTCCCTGAAAGGAGATTGGGGCAAGATGGGGGTTGGTCTCTTCTCCCAGGTGACAGGGAGAAGAAGTGGCCTCAAGTTGTGCCAAGAGAGTTTTAGGTTTGGATATTAGTAAAAAATTATTTACAGAAAGAGTGGTTAGGCATTGGCCCAGGCTGCCCAGGGCAGTGATGGAATCACTATCCCTGGAGTGGTTCAAAAACCACGTAGAGGTGGCATTTAGTGACATGGGTTAGTGTCATGGTGGTGACAGGTTGATGATTGGACTTGATGATCTTAGAAGTCTTTTCCAATTCTAATGGTTCTATGATTCTATGTATCTTACTTAAACTCTTCCATTAAATGAGAATTTCTGAACAAAAACAGCATCAAGGTAGGCTGTAGTTTAATCAAATCAGCTGCCAAGCACATGGGTGAGCAGCATGTTCCTTCTACTCTGCTGTCTTATGCTCTGCATGGTAGTGCTCCCAAGTGAGAACATTAACTCCATTGACTTCAAATCCTCTGACTCAATTCACTTAATAGCTTAGACCAAATGTCCATCATCTTCCTGAACTGCAATGCTAAAACCTCATGTATATTCCACTCACATTTCCCAGCTTTACAGGCAACACCACACTGAAGAGATTTATTAAACTTTCAGCTCCCTCTACTGTGCAAACATCTTCTAAAAAGCAGCTTAGTGACTTGTGATTGAAAACAACATAGGAGTGAAAAGATTTAGACCACAAATAATGTGAGAAAACACTCCAAGTTATTTTCTTGTGCAGCTAGATTTCAAGTTTGTTCTGTGCTGATCTCCAGGAATCAGACATCATGAACATAATCATGATGCCTTGGTAGGGCCAGTACTGGCTTCAGTTCTGTGCTCCTCTGTAGAAAAGACATGGAGCTCCTGGAATGAGTCTACCAGAGAGCTACAAAGATGATGAGGGCTACATTTCAGAGAGCTGTTTGGGTCTCATCAGTTTTCCTGACCACACAAACCACCTCTTTTCTTACCATTCCTGCCAAGAGCTGTGTCACACTGATGGCAGGCACTGCTGTGTGTAGATAATGCAGTAAACTGCTACAAGCCAGCCCCCTTGCGAGTGTTAGAATTCACTGGCTTTGCCTGTAAAGCTGGGGGGAACTTGGATACAAATATTTCCTCTGCCTATATTCTTCCACCAAAACCTTCTCTAGCAAGACCTAAACCAAAAGGGAATCCTGCTGTGGCAGGGGACACACTTCTGTGTGACCTGGCCTAGGGAATCCTGCTGTGGCAGGGGGGTTGGACTAGATGATCCCCAGAGGTCCCTTCCAACTCCTAACATTCTGTGATTCTGTGATAAGCTTTAAGCATCTAACGTTTGAAGTATCATGGCACTGAAGGAAAATCAGCAGCTTGTCAGCAGTTCAGTACCTGAGGAGCAATCAATCTCCTATGATGCTCCTTAGGAGACAGACCTTCCTGCCCAGAGGAATCCTCTAGACAGTGATAAAGCTCAACACTGATCAGAGAGAAACTAACTCCCCTACAAGAAAATGTGGCCTGTGAAGCATCTAGAAAGGATCAAACCAAGGAAAGCAAGCCTTGGAAGGTCTGAAGTTTTCACCTGAGTTAGCATGCAAGAAACATCAACTCTTGTTTTCAACCTTCTGGTTGATAATAGTCCTCCTGCAAAAAATGTTGTTTCCAAATAGTGACTGTCCCACAGAGGAACAAGCATTTCCATATGCTTGCTTGCTTGCTAATGAACAGTAATTACATCATTGCTTGAGAAGTGAAAAGCCAAACCAACTCAAGAAAAGTCAGAGAGCACTGAAGGATGGGAGAGCTAACCTTCTACCTAGTAAAGAAATGGAGAGATTCAGGAAAATCTTTAACTTTGTTAAAGCTGAATGTGTTCATATGAAGGATGAAACTGGAGAGAGGAGTATGGCAATGTGGAGATACCAAGCAGACAGCAGGGGAGAATTCCCATCCATAAACAGCTGGAAAATGGAGAAAACCTGCAGACTTCCAGCTCTGTAAGGCACAGTAAGTCATTAGGAAGGAGAGGGACAACACTAATGGTGAAAGATTTTTCAACATCCCAAGGCATACCCAGAGCCTCTGAGGTTTCCTTTTCCCCTCATCCCTTGCCCAGCTCAGGCAGAGTCCCTTGGGTAGTCTGTCTGAATTGTCCTGCACTCAAGAGGCTGGGGAAACACAACTGCAAGTTGCCCTGGTGGAAGCCTATTCCCCATCCCTTTCACCACTAGCCCTGCAGGACTTCCACATCTCCCAGCAGCTAACTTGCTCTCCTCCTGCTCTGCCCTTGAACTTCAGGCATGTTCATCAGACTCTGCAGTGCTACCAGATCCATCTGTCTAAAGACATTTTATCACCCCCAGGTCTCTCCCTCCAGAGCCTCCTAACACTCTCCCAACTTCTATCTTTCTCATGTGCCTCTGGGAGAAGGAAGGAGCACTCCAAGCCCCCTGTTCAATTTAGGCATCCCTGTCTCTTGTGCCTCTCATGACACAGACATAGGTTTCAAAGCCTGTTTTGGAGGAAACACCTACCACAAGATTCAGTGTCTTCAGCAAGGTTAGCAGCACCTGGCAATGGAAGGAGGCTTGTAGCTTATGTGTCCCACCTAACCTGACCTGAAGGGCTCTGAAGTTTGCAGGAGAAAAATCAGAAAATCTCTTTTTTTCAGCTATGTCATTCCCCAGACTGGATGCAGACATCTCCACTAGTACCAGGGGAGGACTTTATCCAACAGAAATGTGTCCCAATCCCCAGAGAGAAGCACCTCTTACACTCACAGGCTGCTCTGGGGGCACATCCTAAGACAGCTGGTGGCAAGGCATCTTTCAAGGCAACTCCTACCAGGTTCATAAAGTCTGGAGACAAAGAATTGAGAGTGACCTGCTCATGGAGTGGGGACCAAGTGAAGCTTCTTCTCCCTCCTTGGGTCTTGATCCCCACCAGAAATGGATCATGATCTTGCTCTGCACTTCCACATTCTCTTGCACATGGTCAAGGATCTCAAAAGGCAGTAAATGTACTATTTAGTGTTCCCATTGTGGGAGCTGTCAAATTAATGTGTTGATCACTAATGATGACCTGCAATTGCAACCTAATTATGACCTCCACAGAGACAGGCAGGACTGCTAAGTCAAAGTGGTTCATCTTCAGTACCATGCAGATGAAGGTATTAGAGACAAACAGCATTAAAGAGAAAAACCAGTTGAGTGTGAAAAAGACAATCTAAGGAGTTATCAAGCTACTGGATAATTTTCTACTACAAATAACTAACTCCTTTGTATCTTTTGATATTTAAAAATAGATGAAGTATTTAAAAATATTAAGTAGGGAACAATGCCTCTATAGGCTGAGGGAATTGGAGACAGTAACTTCCATTTTTCTTTCCTGCCATGCACTTCAAGAAAAGCCCAGATGATTCTGAACAAAGAGTCTGATATGAAGGAGAGAAAAGAGCCTGAAGATGAAAGGCAAGAGGTCCAGAGCCTGAAGAAAGGCTTTGCTTAGATTGAGGGGGGGAAAAGCTGTAGAAGAAAGAACAGGTATTAAAAGGAGAAGAGGGAGGGGAAAGCTACTGTATGTGGTTTCTAAATCAATAGAGCAGAGACAAGAGATTCAAAGTGGTCAGTTTTCAGAACTTGACTAAACCAAGCTCAGTCCAATGGTAACAAACTGAATGAAAAAGTCTCAAAATCAAAGAAATGAAGAAAACCAGAACAATTTTGGAAGGCATGTCTCTGGGAGTTGTGGGGTTTTAATCACTGACTCCAACTGATCTGTCAACAACTTTTATGTCAAGCACAAATTTTAGCATTTCAATGATAGGAAAAAATCAGGTGCCTTTTTCTTTTCTTTTTATCTTCTACCTCCTGTGTTTATTGGTGAGTGTGCACATTGGGAAAAACAGGTACCTTGGGATTTGGTTTCCATATGAAGTTTTATTTTCAGTGGGAACAGTTTTTCCAACAAGGAGAGAATAAATACTGATAATTAACTGATGACTTCCATTAGGAGCAACAAGATCATGTGCTGCACAAAGTGCAGAGAAGCAAAAGTGCTTCTGCTCATGAGAGGGTCACTCCAGGTGTGCTCTCCTTCCTTCAACTGCTAGGCAGAAAGGTTCATTCAGTCCTTTTTTCTGTTTAACTGATGCTCACATGCCTTGTGCTTACACAGCAGAACAGGTGGCTGAGAAAAGTATGCCTGTAAGAGAATTGACAAGGGAACAGTGAAAGCAGGAGGTAGGGCAGGGTGGGGGAGAAGGGAAGAATAACTATCACACAAAACCCCTCAGTGATCAGCAAAACATTTGGAACCAGAGTTCAGAAAGCTGAGAAGGAAACACAACCTATTAGCAAATCTAATAGAAAGAAACAAACCAAAGAGAATTGTAAAGAGACTTCAGACACTGGAAATTCACTTAAAAAGGAAATAATCATACCCCAGAAAACCAGGATGACTGTTCCCCATGATGAACCTGGAGATCCTACTGATACTTAATTATACTAACCAAAGAGGAGCTGTCAAGGGGATGAAGGCCAGAACCATTC
The DNA here is from genome assembly GCA_013399015.1 of Galbula dea. Classification (NCBI taxonomy): domain Eukaryota; kingdom Metazoa; phylum Chordata; class Aves; order Piciformes; family Galbulidae; genus Galbula; species Galbula dea. The sequence goes on along the minus strand of VWZX01004010.1, from coordinate 729,822 downwards.
AGTACCACTCAGTGGCTAAACCAGAAAGGTTCTCAGTTTTTATCAGATCTGTTTCAAACTCTGCAAGAATGCTAGAATGAAGCAATGAAGTAATCAGTCTGTACAGCACCAGAAAACAAAACTGCAAGGATTCACTCCCTGAGTCTTGTATTCTGGGGCATAGGGGTCCCTGTACCCTGAAATAGTGCATTCATAGATTCAGAGAAAGCTTGAGATCTAAACCTCTGATGGAATTCCAGCTCTGAAATATTGAGAGAAGAATAAAAAGGGAATGAAATTGAGGCACTGATGTAACAGGTTTTAAGTTTTCTGCTCTGAAAATTCCTGCTACAGCCAAGGTTACAATTTCCTTAAAGAAGATGAAAAGAAAAAACCAATAAAGAGGTCTATAACCTGAAGAGACAGAAGAAATCTTGCAAGGGTTTTATAATGGCTCATTTCTGTGTGGATTCCAGCTCCTTCAGAAGACTTTAAATAAACATAGCAACTGAGCTTCAAATGAATTTATACAGTTTAGTATCCCATCCATCTAGCTGGCAGATAAGCTAAGCAGAAGGTCACACAACTAGCCCTGAGTCACGTAGCATACTGTTTACAAGGGAAGACACAAAAACCTTTCCTCCTGAGCCTCTTCTGAACCCCAGAAGATGGTTCCCAGAGTAACCTCTGCTTGTAGTGCAAAACCATGATCAGTGCAGGCTCAATGACAGTTGAGCTCTTGACTCAGCATGGCCATCTCACAGCCTTCCTCAGTAAACTCCTCCCTCACTTCCTCAGTTCAAACTAAACCAATGCATTTTCTTTTTTGTTCACTTGGGAACTGAGAGATTTTACATCCCTCAGGGAAATCAATGCTCCCCAAAGTTCCCTTGTCTGCTATTAGAATTACCACAAAGTTGTCTAAGCAGTGGCTTCCAGCCTCAATCCTGAAGCACTCAGCTATGCTTACTCAACGTTGGCTGTGTTACCCAACTGCTTTGGGCTCCCCTCTCAAACCACAAATGCCACTTCTGTATTGGTGCTATTGTCACCTCTCTTCTTCAGGAGCCTGTTATCAAGGAGGTTTGGGGTTCATTTTACTATGGCTTTGATATTGTGGAGGAAAACCACATCACTTTGGACTTGGTCTACTAACACCATGAAGTATTCTGGTTGCTCCTGGATTCACCTGCATTCCCAGGTGAAGACACAGCAATGGGATCTGCAATAAAGCTTCTCCAATTCTTGAAATTCAGTTCAATGTGATTATTCTTGGATTTTATGAGTGCAAAAGAAAGTAGTATGTACCTGTTTCCTGTCAAAAGGAGCAAAATGAAGATTAGTATTTTTTTGGGAGCACAAGCCTGACAAAAGACTGAAATATTACTGCAAAAATACATCTTTGAACATATGAGTGGTAAGAAACAGGTGTGTAGAGGAAGATAAAGTCCCATCAGCTGAGACTGTAGACATTTTCCATGGAATACATCACCATTCCTACCTTTTGGCTCACTGTGGTTTAAAACTGTTCATAAAAATGTTTCCTGATTCAAATATAGCACAAAAATTTCCTGTGGGAAAACTGAGTCAAGACAATTTGCTGGAATCTGCTACCACCACAGATAGGTGGAAACTGCATGGAGCTTCCAATGGTTTTTCAGCTGATACAAAGAAAAAGTTGTTCCTACCTTGAAAGAGCTCTTGAAATCAAAGAAAGGATTTTAGGTGTCTTAAGGAAGGGTGAAACCCCTCTGCCTGGGCACTGGACTTGAAAAGCAATGCTTATAAAACTGAACAGGAGGAACCCAATGCTTATAACCCAGGTCCTTCAGCACTTCCCTGAAATTCACAGATGTGGATCTGCAGATATAATCACTTCCTGTATTTCACAGAGCTAAAAGAAACATTTTACATAAAACAAGGGAAGCTGGAAGCCCCAGAGTAGCACATTGTGCCAGGAGAATGAAAGCACATGCCAACCACCACATGCAAGTGTTTTGTCATCTCTTGACACAGCTATTGCTTTGTTCAGGGTTGGGTCAAGGGAAAAGGGGAAAAAAAACAGCAGTAAAGAGATGAAAGAAGGACAAAAGAGGCACAAGCTTACTAAAGGGCACTTGGCTCTGAAAAGTTTTGAAAGAAGTGTGTTTGGACATGGCTGATTAACCGGGGGAGCAAGGAACCAAAAAGACTTGACTTTTGCCCTGGGGTTCAGGACTTGGCACATTCCTTCTAAAAGGCCATGGTAGCATTTTGAATTTTCAAACTCAAATAACTAGATTAACTCCTTCTTCACCTGCTAGATCACACAATTTTGTCCAACCTCTCACATCAAAAGGGAGAACTCTTTCTAGCCACCCTTCATAGATATATTCCTAATATTATATTTTAGAGAAGCAAAAAAGCTATGGGGCTAATTGTCAAACCCCCCCATCTTTTTCAAATGTCTCCAACTTTAGACAGCTAAATGGTGTCATCTAAGTTGGAGTGCAGGGAGCATCTTTGTTCATTTCTATGCAGCACTGAAATGCTCAGAGAAATGTTAGACCTCAGCAGGAAAAGTGTTGTAAAATCTCCACCCATGCAGCCTGAGTTCAACCTGCTAGAAGTCACAAGTGGTTCCTAGCTCGGTGTTTAGCAGTAACTGGATGTGCAGAGTGAGCTCACAACAGGCTGGCAAATTGAGAGAATTTATGCCATTCCATGAGTCTTAACCATTAGCCTAATATAGAATCATATAGAATTGTTATGGTTGGAAAGGAGCCTCAAGATCATCTAGTCCAACCGACAGCCCTACACTACTCTTATCCCTAAATCATCCCCTGAAGAAACACATCTACCCACCTCTTAAAAACCTCCAGGTATGGTGACTCCACCACCTCCCTGGGCAGCCTATTCCAATATCTCACCACTCTTTCAGTGAAGAAATTCTTCCTAATATCCAATCTAACCCTGCCCTGGCACAGCTTGAGCCCATTCCCTCTAGTCCTGTCACTAGTCACAAGGGAGAAGAAGCCAACACTCTCCTCTTTACAATCTCCTTTCAAGTAGCTGAAGAGAGTGATAAGGTCTCCCCTCATCCTTCTCTTCTCCAGGCTGAACAGCCCAAGCTCCCTGAGCCTCTCCTAAGGCCTGTTCTCCAGACCCCTGATCATCAGACCCCTAATATGCTCCCAATTAAAACTATATCCCTTGGGATATTCAGTTATGACTCTGGCTGGCATTAGGTTCAGATTCCAGGTGTCTGTGTCAGGAAACATGATCTTGCACAGTTACTTAGTGACTTCACCCACTAAAAAATAAAACCTTAAAAATACCAACCCTAAATGACTCAGTAATGTTTTTAGTTCTGCTGATGTGTCTGGAGTTAGAAACAAAGAACAGAGCTATAGCAGCAGCTGAGCACAAGTCCAGAAGAGTCCAAGCATTCAGATCTCAGCTGTGATGCTGGCTGCAAGAAGCCTTCTCATTGACACATTGCCCCCTTTGGCACTCATGGGTAGAATTTTTGAGGCCAAGGAGGCATATGTGTGACCTCTCCCATGACTTTTGTCTTCGATGTGTCCTGAGGGAGTTAAGAACATGGGATGAAAATAAACACACTGTGGGCCACACTTCATAAACAATGGTCTTCTCTCTCCTCACCCTCCCCAGAAACACAAGAAAGAGAAACAAAAGTCTTTGTATTGAAGCATGAACAGGCTTAAAAGCAGGATAACTGAACTCCCTCCAGAGTTCATACAGAAGCATCTCTAAGGTCACTACTTCCACTCTTTTTAAAGTAACTGCTTCTTAAGGATACTGCAGTGTCAATCCTGTACACTACTGTAACTGAGCAGGAACCAACCTCTAACTAGATAAGCCTGAAGTTGTAATGTTACCCTTAAAAGGAGCTAGAAAAATGCTATCTGCAAAGGGCATAGAAGTCTTAATCATAGGCCCATTAAGGTTTGAGAAGACCTCCAAGGTCACTGAGCCCAACTGTTAACCTAACACTGCCAAGTCACCACTAAACCATGCCCCTAAGTACCACATCTCCATGGTTTTTGAACCCCTTCAGGGATGGTGACTCCACCACTGCCCTGGGCAGCCTGGGCCAGGGCTTAACCACTTTTTCAGTCGAGAAATTTTTCTTGATACCCAACCTAAACCTCCCTTGGCACAACTTAAGGCTGTTTCCTCTCATCCTGTCACTTGTTACCTGGGAGAAGAGAGTAACCCCCACCTCACTGCAACCTCCTTTCAGGGAGTTGTAGACAGTGAGAAAGTCTCCCTTGAGCCTCCTCTTCTCCAGACTAACCAACCCCAGTTCCCTCAGCTGCTCCTTCCAGGACTTGTGCCCTAGCTTTTGAGCTGTCACACATCACCAGGTGAGCTTCTGAGGTAACAGGCACCATGAATGTCAACAGAATAAATACGCCCCTGGAGAAAAATGAGTTCCAAACAGTAAAGCTGTGAGAAAAGCCCAAATCATATCAAATTCAGGAAAAGAGTTTGAGACACCTTTGAGGAAAGACACTTGCCACACTAACAAAAAGAACCTGCTCAGTTAAAGCCTTAGCTACTGGTAGGTCTTCTGGCCAGCCAGCCCAAAAGACATGTGAAGCAAAGTGGATGTGGTGTTGGCCAGTCAGCCTTCAGCCTCTGTTTGCCCTTTCTTCTGCCAAGGAAAACACCCAAAAGATTTCACATTTCCTATGAGGTCTTTAATTTCACCTGAGTTTACTACTTCTCATGCTTTATTTTGATTACACTACTTTCAAATGAAAAACTATCTTGAGTATGTTTAGTGAATAAACCTCCTGTTTAAATCTCCCATGTTTCTGGGTTCCTTCCAGGTTACTCACCTTTCCTTCTACCCTCTATATTCTTCTTTTTGGTGTTTGCATTTGGCCAGGAGCAACTTGTTCCTCTCCATGGGCCTCCTGGTATTTTTGCCTGACCTCCTATTCACTGGGATGGAGCTCTCTGGAGTTTGGAGGGGGTGATCCCTGACTATTAACTAGCTTTCTTAGCTTCCCCTTCTTCCCAGGGCCTTATCCCATGGGACTTTCCCTAGCAGATCCCTGATGGGGTCAAAGTCTGCTCTCCTGAAATCCAGGGTTGTGAGCTTGCTTTTTACCATCCACCTTCCCTCAGGATTCTGAACTCCACCAGCTCATGAAGCAGATCTCTATTAAATCTTGAGTTATCATTTAGATGTTGCTGTCTGATATTTTTATTATTTTTTTAGATTTTTTTAGACTGAAGAATTTCTCTTCTAGACCTTTTTTTTTTTTTGAGTTGAGGATCATTTCTTCATTTTATCTATATTTAGATTTTTCCCCCCACAGGTAATAAATAATTGTGTGTGCTACAGAAGGAATCTTTTAATAAATATGTATTCTAAAAAGACAATATTACATTATTGGTGTATTATATAATGTTATGCCTGTTTCATACAAACCCAGCACATCAGATAAACAAAAGACATTTCATAAACATCCAGCACAACATATGACAACTATAACAGGACAAAAGTCATTTTAGAAATGTCTTTGGTTTTAAAAGAGAATTCCAGTGACATGAAAGGAAACTAATAACAATGAAAAATATGGTTCACATTATTTGAAAAACAAATAAATAGCACTTAGACACTGCAGCAACTTTTATTGCTTTTGTACCAAAGCAGAGTGAGGAGACACACATCATTTCCTGCTCTATCATCCAAGTAAATATTCTGTAGCTCATTATCTTCAACATGTAAAAGCAGAAACACAAAAGGGAGTTATAATTTAGATCTATTTTATTAGTTCAGGTTTGGGGGGGGAGTAACAATCCTGAAAAATAATTACATTTTAAGAAAACTGAGCAAAACATGGCACTTTGCTTTTGCCATTTTCATAGGAATTCTGGAGGGGAGAAATCAAGCTGTGGGACACTGCAGTTCTACTGGCATTTCTTGACAGGTGTAGTGTCCTTAAGCTATTCTCTCACTAAGACTTATTTCAGTGTTAGAATTATAGGAGAAACTGTGCTGAAAATTATCNTCTTTGTAAGTTCCCTTCAGGTACTGGAAGGTCACTCTTAGGTTCCCCTGAAGCCTTCTCTTCTCCAGGCTGAACAACCCCAGCTCCCTCAGCCTCTCTTCCTAGGGGAGGTGTTCCAGCCCCCTGAGCATTTTTGTAGCCCTGCTCCATCAGGTCCATGTTCTTCCTGTGTTGAGGGCTCCAGAGCTGAACACAGTACCCCAGATGAGGTCTCACCAGAGCAAAGTACAGTAAAGTTGAAGGTACATTGACATAGATACATAAACATTGAAGATACATGAATGAAACACATACTAGGACAGGAAAAGACAACAAAGCACTGGAAAGAAAGAAATAACCAGTGATGGTGTCAATATTTACCCTATCTTTACAGTTAAGTATCTGAAAACACAAGAGCACAGCACAGCAGCTTCTTTGACTACAAATGAGTTATCAAGATAGAACAATAAAAAGATATATATTGGTTTTAGAGACATTTCCATCTCCAGCACAAAATCTAGTAGTGTAAATAGCTTGAAAAGTGTAGATCTTCTGGTGGCATTAGCTGCAGATGTCTCGTTTGCTTTCTTTCAATCCTAAGAAGCAACTTTCTTCCTCCTAAGGCTTATTTGGTATCAGCAATGAACCTGATGCAAGTCCCATCTGCTCCATAGGAAGGAAGATAAAATTTTCCAACCCAGTTTCCTTTGCTTAAGAAGTGGCTGGAGAGACAAGAGAAAAAACCCTTTTGGCTACAGCCTAAGCAGCACTTTCAATCTTTTTGAGAATCAATCTGTGCCAGCAACTTCCAGTGCTTCCACATAGAAATGGAATGATGATTTTAGCTGTGGCCAGCTGGAGAAATCTCAGTTTAAGAATACAGTTCTTTAACCTTTCTGCACTTTTCATGAGCAAAGAAAGGAAACATTTTGGGTGTTGTAAATGGCTGTGAACCAGAGGAAGCTGCTAAATAATATATATTATCAAATAATTTATTTCAGCACAGCCACTGCATCCTTACTGAATGGATCTTCCTGTATGAGGGTCTGTAAACCTACTGCAATGTTTACATGCAAGAATAACAGACAGTTCTTGTAAAGAACCTATGCTACAAATCAGAAAGTTCTTCTGAAGAGCAGAGTTGGAGTATTATTAATTGAATCCTACAGGTGATTAGATACTGAGGTTTATGAATGAAATAGAAACAAACATCAAGGCCTCTTGCCATCCTCCAAAAAGCAAGATTAAAATAAATCATCTGAAAGAGATAATTTGAATTTAAACCAGTTTTAAGAATCAATCTCACATAGATAAGTGTCTCATAAAGAGCTGAGACTGTTTTCATGGCTTTACTAATAATATTCCTTGTATAGAAGAAAAACAACTGTTGAAAAATGATGACAAGAAAAGTGTTATTACTACATAACAGATCAACACACACAGATGATAAGGTCTTAGGAAAACCAGCAGAATACTGCACCTAGTTTAGAAACATGTAGAAATGTTTTCCCAGTTGAGGTGGCAGAGCCCTGGCACAGACTGCCCAGAGAGGTTGTGGAGTCTCCTCCTCTGGAGAGATTCCAAACCCATCTGGACACACTTCTGTGTGACCTGGTCTAGGGAATCCTGCTGTGGCAAGGGGATTGGACTAGATGATCTTTCCAGGTCCCTTCCAGCTCCTAACATTCTGTGATTCTGTGTGAAATGTCATCAGCTTGCAAGGAGAGCAGCACTGAGAAAGGTCTGACCCCCTGCAATTCCTAAAGAAGGCTGCAGGAAGGAAGTTGCTCCACGTAAAAGAATTTGCCTTGCCATCTTTAAATAAATACAGCATGTGAAGTTCCTTTGCCCTAGAAGCTTCACTGGCTAGTTAGGGAGTAAAACCTCCTGCCTGAGCTGAACCTTGCTAGCTTAAGCCATGAGCCTGGCTCAGAGGAGCAGACTCATCCCAGCCATCATGCTTTGATGGCCTCCTCATGAGCACAAAGGCAAGAGGAGAGCACCTAAAACATTATTCACAAGAAAAGAAACAAGAAAAGGCTGAGTCTTTCCATTCAAAGTGTAACAGATTTAAAATACACAGAATCACAGAATGTTAGGAGCTGGAAGGGACCTGGAAAGATCATCTAGTCCAAGCCCCCTGCCAGAGCAGGAACCATGCAGACTATTTGCAGATTCTGGATTAAATAACATTCTCTCTATTAATTAAGACATAACATTCTCTCCCAAGCCTTTCAGATAAAATAACAGTCTCTTCCAAGACTCAAACCTGTACATTATTGATAAAACAATTATTTAAGGGAAAAAAAGGCCAAAAAAAAAACCCCCCAAAACCCCAATCCCAACAAGCTCAAGGCTTTGGAAGCCTTTCCTCCTGCACCAACTGCTTTCAGTCCACTATAGTCTGTCGAAAAGTACCATCTAGTGGTGATTTTATGTTACAGAACCACTCTGAATTCTACACACCAACACTGCCTTTGACCTGTTAACATCAAAGCACAGACTCACCAAAACTGAATTTTCACATTAGGATACCACCCACTAGAACACTTTTAGAATAAAGAAGTACATGACCTTTTCCTCTCACCTTTGTTCACATACCAGCTTGTGTCTTGATAGTCCTGAAGGGAAATGAAAGGCCTGCAGTGTTGTTGCTGGGTTTAGCTCATTTTCAGGATTGGATGAGCACACCCTTGGCTGGATCAAAAACTGGTTGGATGGCCAAGTCCAGAGGGTTGTGCTCAATGGAGTTAAGTCTGGTTGGCGGCCGGTCACGAGCGGTGTCCCTCAGGGGTCAGTGTTGGGGCCTCTCCCGTTCAACATCTTTACTGATGACTTGGATGAGGGGATAGAGTGTACCCTTAGTAAGTTCGCAGATGACACTAAGCTGGGTGGGAGTGTCGATCTGCTTGAGGGTAGGCAGGCTCTGCAGAGGGACCTGGGTAGGCTGGATAGATGGGCAGAGACCAATGGGATGAGTTTTTAATAAGGCTAAAAAAGTCCTGCATTTTGGGCATAACAACCCCCAGCAGCGCTACCGGCTCGGGAAGGTGTGGCTGGAGAGCTGCCCAGCAGAGAAGGACCTGGGGGTGCTGATTGACGGCCGGCTGAACATGAGTCAGCAGTGTGCCCAGGTGGCTAAGAAGGCCAATGGCATCCTGGCTTGCATCAGGAATAGTGTGACCAGTAGGAGCAGGGAGGTACACGGCACTGGTGAGGCCACACCTCGAGTACTGCGTGCAGTTCTGGGCACCGCAGTTTAGGAAGGACATTGAGCTACTAGAGAGGGTGCAGAGAAGGGCAACTAAGCTAGTCAGGGGTCTGGAAAACAGGCCTTATGAGGAGAGGCTTAGGGAGCTGGGCTTGTTTAGCCTGGAGAAGAGGAGGCTGAGGGGAGACCTTATTGCTCTCTTCAGCGACTTGAAAGGTCATTCTAGGGAGGCGGGTGTTGGCCTCTTCTCCTTTGTGAATAGGCTGCCCAGGGAGGTGGTGGAGTCACCATCCCTGGAGGTTTTTAAGAAGAGGATAGATGTGTTTCTTCAGGGGATGATTTAGGGGTAAGAGCAGTGTAGGGCTATCAGTTGGACTAGATGATCTTGAGGGTCCTTTCCAACCGTAATGATTCTGTGATTCTGTGTGATTCTGTGATTCTGGAAATGAAATTATGATAATTACCAAAAGTGGGGTTTTGCTCTCTTAGCAACCTTATCCAACCTTGGATGTTGTTTTTAAGACAGCAACCCAAGAGAAAAGCAGTGCCTTGCCCTTTTTTGTGCTGCAAATCCTTGGTGTAAGAAGGTTTACTGCAAAAAAAAATGCCAAAGGTGCTCTTGGAATTTTTGCTGTTGATTATCTACAATTCAGAACCCTTCCACCTCTCCTGGGAAGTCTAATCCACATCAACTTGAATGTCAAAGCATAGACTAAATTGTTCAACAAGTGATTGATCATAAATATACCAGCAGATGATATTAATAAGCCTCCTATTCTCCTGAAAGCAGCAGGAGCCAATGAACAGAACTGAAATCAGAGTGAATGGCCATTCACAGCACTGCTAGGATTTTTGAGGTTCTTCAGGAAACAGGGTAGCAAAGCAGCAGGTGTGTTTGTTGTACCCCTGGTTACTCCAAGCCAGTGGACACTGCAAAAGGACTGAACATTCATCCAGACAGCCTGAGGATTTGGATCTCCTGAGCCAAATGGTCAGTCTCACATCATAGAATCATATAGTGTTAGGGGTTGGAAGGGACCTAGAAAGATCATCAAGTCCAACCCCTCTGCCACAGCAGGACACCTTAGATAAGGTCACACAGGAAGGAGTCCAGCTGGGCCTTGAATGTCTCCAGAGTAGGAGACTCCACACCCCCCCTGGGCAGCCTGTGCCACTGTTCTGTCACCCTTACTCTGAAAAAGTTCTTCTTCACATTAACACTAAACCTCCTATGCTCTAACTTGCTCCCACTGCCCCTTGTCCTAACACTGGATGACATTGAGAAGAGCCTGGCTCCTTCTTCCTGACACTGGCCCTTTACATATTTATAGACATTAATGAGGTGCCCCCTCAATCTCCTCTTCTCCAGGCTAAAGAGCCCCAGCTCTCTCAGCCTGTCCTCACAGGGTAGATGCTCCACTCCCTTGATCATCCTTGTGGCCCTGCACTGGACTCTCTCCAGTAGTTCCCTGTCCTTCTTGAACTGGGGAGCCCAGAACTGGACGCAGCACTCCAAGTGGGGCCTCACCAGGGCAGAGTAGAGGGGGAGGAGAACCTCCCTCGACCTGCTGGCCACACTCTTCTTAATGCATCCCAGGATGCCATTGGCCTTCCCTACTGCAAGGGCAGACTGCTGGCTCATGGGCATCCTCCTGTCCACCAGAACCCCTAGGGCTTTCTCCCCAGAGCTGCTGTCAGGTTACATTATGAAACACTCCTGTAGGAATGTCAAGACCCTTATCAACTTAAGGAAGGAATAAAAGCCAGGTCAAACAGAGCTAATGGCCACTCCTAAAGAGTATTATTTAAATTTGCACTTAAGCCATGATGACAGGGTTAGAAATGTTAGTGTGCTCAAGCAGCCTGAAAACAGCAGCAGCTCACACACCAGCACTGGATATACTTTTGGTGAGCTATTTGTGGGCAGGAGCAAGGAGAGCATGTGAAACTCTCCCAGTATCACCTATGCTTGTCATTTTCTTTTGCCATGCAGATAATGAACTGTCACCTTGGCCTTTGTTTTCCTAGCCCAATTCTTCACACTCCTGGGCTTGCAGAAGCAAGTATCACCTTACAATAACTTTTTTTCCCAAACATCCATTCTGTTGCTCCAAAGCTCACATAGATGAGTATGGAAATACTATATATGAGTATGTATGGCAAGAATTTCCCTTCTGCAAAGTGGTTTTGACTTTGCAATAGTTCAATCACTGAATGTATAAATCTCTTTAGTTGCCAAGACTGTAAAATACACCACCTCATGGAATTCTGTGTTGTGTGTTACAGAGGTCCTTCTCAGACAGATGATCTAAAATGACATTCTTTTCCTACAAGAAATGCTCATTTTTATATCTGCCAGTTCCTGCTCCCCTGACACTATCTAATTGATTCTTCAAGCACTCCTAATAGTTTCTGTTATGACTGAATCACCAGAATATACTCCATCAGGTCTGGGTTATCTTTACCATGTCATGGTTTCATTTAAGTGGTTTAACTATTATGCTGTTGAAAACAGCTCTAGCCAAAAATCTTGCTTATGCCACTGCTTGACAAATTCAGTTGAAAGAGAGCTTGGCAATGCCTTTAAATATTTCAGTGTATTTCAGTGTTTACAAGAGTGGGTCAAACACAATTCCTCCCACTGTATGTTGTATAGATATTTCTGAAAACTAAAGCATACAAACATTCTCAGATAGTTCTTCTGCAGGCCAAGTTACAATCACATGGTGGCAAATTGGACTGAATTCTTCTTTATTGTTTTACATGTGAATTACTTTCAGTTAGTTCTTGTTAAGCCTGTTGTGGTTTGCAGGAGCTAGAATTGTGCTAAATATTTGAGGACAAATAGTCAACCCTTGGAAATATTAAAAAAGCCCAAAAAAAGGTAGTAAAAGAGGAGGATAAACCATTTGCTTACAACATTTGTGTTGTTTCAACTGTTTTGGATGGATAAGGCAAGGAAATGAAAGCCAGACATTTGAAGGATAAAAGTACTCAAGCGAGATTCACTGTACAGAGGGAAATAGATATGATCAATGTAATGATTCTTCTTCTTTTTAACAGGGCAATCACAAATAATTTGACTTCCTTGCCTTGGTATGCTATGAAGTGTATCTTCACCTTCTAGCCTCAGTATTTTCTAGCCTGAATTTCCTGTGCTACTTGCCTCTGTTACAGATTTGCATCATTAATATGCAAAGCAACATTGCACAGTTCCAACTCATACAGAAAAAGGCAACTTCACAACACCTGCAAGTGAGAAATGACTGATTTTGCCAGTGACCTGCCACTTCCCCTCATGAGGAAGTTACAGACTGTGGTTACAAGGTGTCCTCTGAAGTGTTGCTTGATTCTGTACCTACACTGCCTCTGCAGGCATTGCTTTTGTGTCTACTGCCTGCCAAAAAGAGTGCCGCTCTGTTTGACACCCTGGAGTTTTGCCAAGAAACTTCCATGAAAGAGCTATTTGCCCCTGACTACAGGGGTCCAGACAACAAACTAGGGTACTGAGGTTTGTATAAGCTTATCATTATCATCATCAACCACTGCAGTAGTTTCCTGAGCTCAAACCAGAAGCACAATCCCCCAGAGAGTATGAGAGAAGTTTTTAGGTAGAGCACAAGAGCAGCTTCACCTTCACTGGAGGTGGGATGGCTCCCACTGAAAACAAGCCTATCTTCCACCTTAACCCACCCTGAGCCAGCTGCTGGTTCTGCTCATCTCAGTGGCTTTCTCTGAGATTCTTGCCAACAACTCAACACTAGTAGCACAGAAAGCTCAGAAATCTAGCAGTCTCCTTTCTCCACAGCAGGGCATCATGCATGGTGCTGCAGCTTCTTTGAACTTCTCTAGCTGTTGTTCATTTTTCCCCTCAGGGTCCCCAGGAAGAAAAATGAAGGCTTTTTAATTGCATTTCACCTTTTGAAGTTCTTCACAGATGTTAACCAAGTCCTCCCAGACCCCTAACATTCTCCTTCTCCTGGATTTCTGATTATAAAATACATAATTGCATGAGATATGTTTTTTCCTACTGCAAGACAGGAGTTCTTGCAGACTGTATTCCCTCTGCTGTCTGTAATAATCCACCCCAAAGCCAGAAACAGCAGCATAGAGGTGAACTGGACTGGATCTACACATTCATTCACATTGTTGGTTTTGTTTCTTTGGTTTTTGGGGTTTTTTTGCTTGTCCTGCTTTGAGTTGCAAAAGAACTAATTCTGTTCAGTCTTTTTACTTTTTAGCTAAGTCTCTTCTAAGCAACTGCACTTTCTTTTCACAAGGGCAGCCATTCAAATCTTGTCTCTAGCATCATCAGAGACATTATTACTATGAGTAAACAACCAGCTGAAGTACTGAACAATTAATAAACCCAAAAGCTTGCCAATCTGTTTTCTAAGGTGTAGTAAGTAACTTGGCAGAACCATAATAACTATAGGAAAGCTGTCCATCCACATGAGCTTCCCAGAACAAAAACACAGTGTGAAAGAAATAGTCATTCATTTTCCCCTTCTCAGAGGTGACTTATCTGACTACAAAGCTACAGTAAGGAGCACCCAGTGGTCTGAGAAAAGGTACCAGTACAGGGCTACTGCCAAGCAGGAAACAAGTCAACACAGGCAATCTTATATGCAGTCCACATAACATAAAATCAAGTTGTAATTCAGTATAACATCATGTCATGGAGTTGAATCTAAAGGCAGACCAATTAATGATCTTAAATAGACCAAGAAACCCTGTCATAAAACTCCCACCAGTCTAATAAGGAGGTTTTTACTGCTAAGGAAATAGATCTTTTTCCAAGCACTGTACACTGGTTCCTTAGCCCCTGAAATGCTTCCAGGTGACATCAGGAAGCAGCACTATGCACTTGAGGATTTTTTGCCTGATGAACATTCTTTTGATAAAAGAAATGTCCTAAGGAGGCAGTGAGCATAAAAAAGAAAAACATTTGCAAGAGCAAAAGAGAAAGAGCAGAAGGAGCCATGGGATATTCTCTTCCAGCTATATTTTGTCCAGAAATTTCCAAAGGAATGCCTCAGCATTATCCCTGCTTTACAGGCAGAGGAGAGTAGCGAGCTGGTCAGTCAGCTTCATAATGGCACAGCTCTTCCCCCTGCTGGTCTTTCTGCTTACTCTGAAAGCAGCTGCAGCTGCAGACTCCTTCCAAGCCACCTATGCCCCACAGTCTTCATGGTCATCCCGACAGATTCTTCATCACAGTCACAGGAAAGCTGTTAGAAGTCAAGTTTTAACGTAAATATCCACTAGTACTATAAAGTTACTGAGACATATTACAACTTCCCACCTGTAAAGCAAAGGGAGGCTTTGGCTGGCTGAGGTAACAGGCTGAAGGGGTTGGGTTGTCCTGAAGTGAGGTTTAGATTTCTTCCCTCACTCCATTTTGCCAACATTACTCAGGCCAACCAGCAGGAAGTGCTTGTACTTATGCTCACAAATCCCCCCATTCTCCAAGGTGGCTGGCTGCAGACCAACTGCTCCCAGGAACGTGCCAGCTCCAGATAGAAAGAGACTTATTACTAAGGTCTGTGGTGACAGGACAAGGGGCAAGAGTTTGAAACTGAAAGAGGGAAGATTTAGATTAGACAAAAGGAAGGACATATTTACTCTGAGGGCAGTGAGACACTGGAACAGGTTGCCTACAGAGGTGGGAGATGTCCCATCCCTGGAACCATTCCAGCTCAGGTTAGACAAGGCTCTGAGCAACCTGCTTTAGTTGCAGATGTCCCTGCTGAATGCAGGGGGCTGGACTAGATGACCTTGAAAGGTCCTTTCCAACCCAAACCATGCTATTGTTCTATGACTCTACACATTAAGACATGGCAATCCAGCACTGGGTGAAGTCAGCTACAAGAATTTTATTAACAGTTGTAATTTTCAATTTTCAAATGTTTATGAAGCCCCAGATCCAATTGTTTAGTGACATCAGTATGAATACTGAAGGTAAACAGTTTACATAGGTTAATTTTAACAGTGTTTCATTTGCTTCTGAAATGAGGCCTGAATATTATCTACCTTTACATTCACCTTCTAATTGAGAGGACGTTGGTTCATCATTCTTAAGAACTGTACACTTCCAGACAGGACGGTATCTACATCCGATACCATACTGATGGAAGTCTATTCAACCTAAGGAGACTGAAGGCCCACACTAAGACCTTAAATCATCTTGTCCAGGAGCTGCTCTACGCTGATGACGCCGCCCTTGTTGCACGCACAGAAGCAGCTCTGCAATAGAGACCAATGGGATGAGTTTTAATAAGGCTAAATGTAAAGTCCTGCATTTTGGGCGTAACAACCCCCAGCAGCACTACAGGCTCGGGAAGGTGTGGCTGGAGAGATCTCCAGCACAGAAGGACCTGGGGGTTCTGATCGATGGCCAGCTGAACATGAGTCAGCAGTGTGCCCAGGTGGCTAAGAAGGCCAATAGCATCCTGGCTTGCGTCAGGAATAGTGTGACCAGTAGGAGCAGGGAGGTGATCTTGCCACTGTACATGGCACTGGTGAGGCCACACCTCGAGTACTGTGTGTGGTTTTGGGCACCGCAGTTTAGGAAGGACATTGAGTGAAGAGAAGGGCAACTAAGCTAGTCAGGGGTCTGGAAAACAGGCCTTATGAGGAGAGGCTTAGGGAGCTGGG
>VWZX01004010.1:673116-713680 GCA_013399015.1 Galbula dea | reverse complement strand
CCACCACCTGCGTCTCCTAGAACGCTTCCATCAACGCTGTCTCCACACAATCCTCAACATCCACTGGTCAGATTATGTGACCAATACATCTGTTCTAGAACAAGCAGCAGTCACAAGTATTGAGGCCATGTTACTGAGAACACAGCTGCGATGGGCAGGGCCTGTCTCAAGGATGAAGGACCACCGCCTCCCTAAGATCTTGCTTTATGGTGAACTTGCCACCGGCTGCCGCAAGAGAGGAGCTCCAATGAGAAGATACAAGGACTCCCTGAAACAACATCTCAGCCTTGGCCATATTGATCATCATAACTGCTCTACTCTGGCCTCCAAGCGGGAGGCCTGGAGACACACCATCTAGAACGCTGTGGATGCTTTTGAGAAAACATGCAGGATCACCCTTGAGGAGAAAAGACAACGCAGAAACAATTGTGCCTTGCAGAACACACCATCTAAGGAATCTTTCTGCTGTTCCTTTCGCAACCGCTCATGCTTATCTCATATTGGCCTTTTTAGCCACCAATGCGCTTGCAACAAACGTGGGTAGAGCCCTTCCCAAATCTTCGTTCGGGAAGCCTAGCCATGAAAATGAAAAAAAAAAAGAAAAACACTTCCAGACAAAATGACACAGAATTTTATCATGACAGATACTAAATTTAGGCTGGTAAGTTTGTAAAAGTTTCTTTGAGCTTAATACATCAAACAGTAGAATATGGCACAGAGATCCAAGAACCGCATATGTAGCAAGTCCCCCAAAAAAAAACGAAGACAAAAAGATAAAAGGCAAAATGCCCCAAACAAACAAAAAGAGAGAAAAAAAGAAATCATTAAGAAACTAGGGGGGAAAAAAAAGTCATCTAGACAGACACTCAAAATCACTGCAGCAAAACTAGAGTGCATTATAGGAATCAACAGTATTTCTATTACTGTAATTTACTGTGTTTCATTACTTTGCAAGAATTTAGTAGTATTGAAGTGGAACATTTTCAGATCACAGAATGTCAGGAGTTGGAAGGGACCTCGGAAGATCATCTAGTCCAATTCCCCCTGCCACAGCAGGATTCCCTAGACCAGGTCACACAGAAGTGTGTCCAGATGGGTTTGGAATCTCTCCAGAGAAGGAGACTCCACAACCTCTCTGGGCAGTCTGTGACAGGGCTCTGCCACCCTCAACTGGGAAAATAGTTTTCCTTGTATTTACATGGAACTTCCTATGCTTCAGTTTGCAGCCACTGCCTCTCATCCTGTCACCAGGCTTCACTGAGAAGAGCCTGACCCCATCCTCCTGACACACACCCTTCACATATTTAAAAGCAGAGATGAGGTCACCCCTTAGTCTCCTCTTCTCCAAGATAAAGAGACCCAGCTCCCTCAGCCTTTCCTCATCAGGAAGATGTTCCAGCCACTTCAGCATCTTGATGGCTCTGTGCTGGACTCTTTCCAGCAGTTCCCTATCCCTCTTCAACTGAGGGGCCCAGAACTGGACACAATATTCCAGATGCAGCCTCACCAGGGTAGAGTAGAGGGGAAGTAGAACACCTCTTGACCTACTAACCCCTTCTAATCCACCCCAGAATTTCATTGGCCTCTTGGCTACAAAAGCACACTGCTGGCTCATGGTCATCCTTCCATCCACCAGGACCCCCAGGTCCCTCTCCCCTTCACTGCTCTCCAACAGGTCACTCCCCAACCTGTACTCATACATGGGGTTGGTCTTTCCCAGGTGCAAAACTCAACACTTGGCCTTGCTGAATTTCATTCGGTTCCTCCCTGCCCAACTCTCCAGCCTCTCTAAGTCTCGCTGAATGGAAGCACAACCCTCTGGTGTGTCAGCCACTGCACCCAGTTTAGTGTTAAACCTCTTATCATGGTTCTACAATGATGACTGAATATTTTAAAATAACTTCACCATGCAGGAACCAGCCACTAATCAAAAAATGATGAAATGTTTTCTCTTGCTCTCCAAATTGTTTCTAGATTAAGATGAAATGCAAAACAGGATGGGTATTTTAAGCATAGTTTTGAGAGTCACACTATTTTTGCATGTATTACCAGCATTTCAGCCATATTTTAGATTGCCAGTGGGTGGCACCATGAGCACCAGCAACTCGTCCTGCATGAAAAAATCACAGAAAGACAAAGTGGTTTGTCAAACAGTCCTACTAAAAATGCTCTGCACTACAGTCCAACACCTTAGTTAACCAACGTGTTCCTGTGGCTTGACACATCCTATGAAAATGGATTTCCAACCCTCTAAACATCACCAGGAATTTACTATAGCACCCAGACACAAAATTCATTTCTAAAAATAGTAGATGAATTTGTTGCGCCTCAGATGGTATCAGCCAGCATCTTGTCAGCATCACTCTGTGAAATTAAGGATTACAACAAATCATAGCAGCTACTATATATGTGAGACCATGATGGTTGCTCTGTACCCTTACAGGTATTCAAAACATCAGGCTGTTAAAGGCCAAGTATACTTTTGAGACTGCAACATAATTTAATAGCAGATAATAAGACTAATGTAGCTTAGTCTGGCACACTATGCAATCTTTTTTTGGTGAGAAAACGTTTTTTTCTTCTTTTCTTCTTTGACATTTACTGCTGAATATGCCTCTTCTAAGCTCAATGACTGTACCCCACAGATGTTGCAGAATGATGTGCAGAAGATGATTAGTGTCTAGTCTGTCTTTTGACAGAGAAAATCACAGCAGGGCACAAAGAAATATTTTGACAGATCACCACCAAATGTGGCTTCACTAGGGCAGAGTAGAAGGAGAAGAGAACCTCCCTTGACCAGCTGGTCACTCTCAATGCACCCCAAGAAATCATTTGCCTTCTTGGCCACAAGAGCACATTGCTGCCTCATGGTAAACTTGATGTTCACCAGCACTCCCAGGTCCTTCTCCACAGAGCTTCTTTCAACTCTAACCTGTCCTGGTCCATGAGGTTATTCCTCCCCAAGTACAGAACCCTTCACTTGCCCTTATTGAACTCCATGAGGTTCCCCTCCCCAACTCTCAGCCTGTCCAGGTCGCCTTGACAGAGGGACTCGCTGTGCTCTATTCCCCTGAGCCCTTCGGGGCCCCCAGGTGCGACAGCCCTGTCAAACGCTTCAGGTAAACGACAATAAACTACTTAAATAATAAGACAACCTTTGGGGCCTCTCTCACCGGGGACGCCAAGGGCGGCAGGCCGCGCCTAACGGCAGCATGGCCACGAACCAGGACCCTCTCTGGGTCCCTCACTGACGCCCTCCCGCCACCGAGGCCACAGGTCCAAGACAAGACACGCCCCCCGCAAATGCGGCGCGCTCTCACAGGCTGCCACCGCCCGCTGGCACCGCCCTCGGCGACGACTCACCAATCCCGAAGGGCGACGTGACGGACGCACCGCCGCCCGCCCGCCCACCACGCCACGCCCCCGCGCTCACGGGGCGGCTGCGCCGGGGAACGCGTGTCAGGCGGCGGTTGGTGGCCAGCCGGCAGCCAATGGCGGAGAGGCACCTCAGAGCAGGCGCTTGATTTCACCCCCGGGGCCTCGCACGCCCCTTCCGCTGCGCTCGGTCGCGCCTGGTCGCGTTCGTCTCCAGCTGCGGCGCCGCCGCCCTCCAGACCCCGGTGACGCGCAGGGCCCGGGCCTCGCGCAGCTCTGGTCGCTTCGGAGGATCTCTCCAGGCGATTGGCGGCCGCGCAGCGCGCGTCGCAGGGCGGCAGCCAATCAGGGAGCGCGGCGTGCCGTGAGGGGCGCGGCAGGCCCTGAGTGGAGCAAGAGCGGGGCAAGAGGTGAGCGCAAGGGGCAGAGGAACGGCGGCAGGATGAGGCTGGGCAGGATCTGGGTGCTGGTGCTGCTGCTGGGGCTGGCCCACATCGCTCTCCTGACGCGGGGTGCGGCGGCCGAGGAGGACGACGACGACGACGGAGGTGAGAGCCGAAGTGGATCCGTGGGCGTCTCGGCCTCCGGTGCGCGGCCTGGCTCGCACGAAGAGAGACCCGCCGCCCTCGGGGGTGCTTAGGTCTGGTGCTGGACGCTGCGGGGAGTCCAGGCCCTGAGAGGAGCCGCAGGGGCCGGACTGGAGGGGGGACCTGTGGGCTCAGTCGGAGGAGGCAGGACGCTCCCCTCAGGCCTGTGGGCTCAGTCGGAGGAGGCAGGACGCTGATCCTCCTCTGTGCCGGCGCCGCTGTCCCAGAGAGCCAGCTTATCTCAGCGCCGTTGGTTTCCCTTTCAGTATGCGACAGCTCAGCCTCGCCTCCTCTGAACACGAAATTTTTAATTAGCTAGTAATTAGCCATGTTGGCAGTTAACGGCTTTTAAATTACCGGTAAATTTGCAGTTTCTTTATCCTGCGGAACACTTTTCCTTACCCCCTTAGTTCTGTGCATTCATGAGCCACCACTGTGCTCTTGTGGCCAAGAATGCACCTCAGGATACCATTGATCACAAGAGCACGCTGCTTTTAGTTAACCAGCGTCTACCAGCGCTCACAGGTCCTTCTCCATGTAGCTGCTTTCCAGCAGGTCAACCCCTAAGGTGTCCTGCTCCATGGGATTATTCTTTCCCAGGGACCGGGCTCTACACAGGGTTGTTAGAGGTGGCTATGACAACCCTAGGTACTGGTGAAGTTGGAGACTACAGCAGGTGGGTTTGCACTCTTAAGGACCACTTTATTGATGCAATTAATTTTGGGTTTGGAAATGCCTCCTCTGTGTAATCCAGTTGGGAAAAGCTGCATTCCTGCTGTTGGGTGCTGCTGTCCTGCCTCCAGCTCTGAGGAGGAACAAGTGGGTGTGTTTCTTTGTTAAGGATGTTTTGTGTTGGCAAGTTGTACAGACACTGCAGGGAGAGAGAGCAGATTATTTCAGTGATGGATGTTAGATCCGGTGCTAAATCTTCCACTTGTGCAGGATGCTTTTGTGGGTGATGCTTTGTTCTCAGGTCTCTATAAACCAGGAGCTTGGGCCCCGCGCGTCACCGGGCTCTGGAGACGAACGCGACCGATGTGATGCTCTTGTCCTCTGTTGGGGGCAGGTAGTTAGCATAGCAAGCAGGAATGGGAGTCACAACTGGTGGCTAGCTTCAGAGATGTTAGAGCAGAATTGGCCAGCTAGTTTTGATTAGAATTCTTTGTGTTAGGGAAAAATAAATCTGAAGTGATTTGCTTGCAAAAGCAATGGGGATTGTGCCACTCCTTGGGAACTCAGTCACGGGCCAACCATGAACATTCTGTGGTGAAACACAGCTCGGCAAACTGCTGGGCACTCATATGAGGAGGAGTTTTGACTGCTGAACTCCCTGAAAACTAGCTTTTTCCCTAGGGCAGTCCTGCAGGTATGTGCCTGGTGTAGATTCACTTCAGGAGGATTTGACAGTTCAGTCCTTCTACTGCAGGTGTTCAGAGGCAGTAACACAGAAGGCATTGTCCACTTGCAAATAGTGCTTTTAGCTTCTTCGTGGGTCAGATGAAACAGCAGTTGTCAAAGAAACTTAATCTAGGTGTCCACTGTTGTGTGATAAATGATATCCTGTGATCTCTCCTCTGTTCAGAAGCTTTAATATTTTGGTCATGTGTAAAGCTGGGGTTTAATTAAATTAAGACCTATTTGCTGAGATCATATAGGCTTATAGTTTTTGATAACGTCTAACAGAAGAGTAGCAGTGACAGTTTAACAGCATAATTTTGTCCATGGGGAGTTTGTTCCTGTGGTCTGTCATTGGTCTGAGAATGATATATCATACCAGCATACTACATATTAATCCTTCTGAACTTTAAGATTCCAGGTGAAATCACAGAATTCTTGTCCTGAGTGAGGAACAGGTACATGATTTGCTGTCCTACTGCAGTAACTCCTGTCAGCTTAGTCAAAAGCTAGTGAAAGTTAGAGTTCTGAATAAAGAACCTTAGGTGGGTTTTCTTTTCTTAAACCCTGGGACTCTCACTGTTTGAAAGAGCCTTAGCTTCATTACTGCACAGTTCTCATTTGGGATGCAAAGTTTTCATTACTTGTTTTGTGACTGAAATTCCTTTAAAGCAGCTCTGCTTGCTTCAAATGACAACAGTTAAAAAAAAAAGTTTAAGATGTGAAAGATCAAATATTAAAGAAACCTACTCAAATTCCAAGCCAGAGATAGAACCTGTTGAAATGTTCTGGCTTCAGATGTCACATGCCAACTGTGCTTTGGTAATTTAGCAAATCTGCTTGCTTCTTGAAAGGGCTGTTCTGGACCAGTGCTTTTGGTCTCCTTAAATCAAAGGCCTCACCAAAAGTTCTTTGAAAGAAGTTCTCACTCCATTTAGTTTGCATCTGCCAAGTGTGTAGAAGTGGATTTTCATGGGACTCGTGTGATAGTCACCGAATCCCAGCATGGTAGGGGTTGGAAGGAACCTCTGGGGATCATCTAGTTCAACTCTCCTGCTAAAGCAGGATCACCCAGAATGGTGACCCAGGGTGGAACTGAGCAGTCAGTTATTTTGAAGTGCTGCCTCTAAACCACCCTAGTGGTAGCAAAGTGATAGCATTTGAGTTTATCTGTTTAGTAGACCTTCAGACAGGCAGAGCATAGCATTGTGGAGCTGCAGATGTAGCAAGTAAGGGTGCAACAGAAGCATTGGGACAGATAACATCTGCTTTTTTTTTGTACAAGACACCTAATTTTTCCAACCACAAGTTGCTGCACTTATAGGACAGCTGTTTTGCTGCCTGATGGAAGGCTTCTGCCTGAATTCAGGTGTCATCTCTGTGCCCTTCTTGCCCAATGAACCATTTCTCAGTTCCCACATTTCACCAAGATACCCAATGTACCTCGATAGTGACTGTCATGTATGCAGTACTTCTTCTTGTGCCCATTCTATTAGTTTGCCCTGAAGCACAAGGTACATATTGATGTTTCATTGAAATATTGATACTGTTAGCTTGTGAAATGTGGATAAAGACGAAGTGGTCAAACATCTCAGTCCAAGCTCTTTGCTCACTGAGGTAGCTGTCATTGTAGAGGAGCAGCCAACCTGCCTTGGTACTTTCCTTTAACCACAGGATATACTTAATCCATCTTGAAGCTGGTAATGTTATTTTAATGTTAAATTGGACTTAGTCTAATCTGTGTTGCATTTTTACTTTTCTAGAGTCTGTTACAAAAGAAGTTGAGGATGATGATGATGATGAGGAAGATGACGATGAAGACGATGACGATGATGATTCTGAAGTTAAAGAAGAAAATGGTGTATTAGTCTTGAATGATGCAAACTTTGACACCTTCACTGCAGACAAGGACACTGTGCTGCTGGAGTTTTATGCACCATGGTGGGTTCACAGCCTGAATTACCTCCTGAGGTGCAGGATGGGGTGTCTGTCGGGGCTTCTCTGAGAGGACACTCTCCTAAAAAGTGAGCTTGGGTTGCAATTTTATAGATGCCATAGGTGTGGCTTGGCTGCAGGAGAAGCACTGGACTCTGCTATAATCCAGGGCAGGAGACAGTTGTGGTGGTGTGGAGGTACCCTTTTCCCTGCCCCTATACCATGCAACAGAGAAGGAATCTGGGTTCTGCTGGGGGAATCCCTGGTTGCAACCAACCCTGCTGTTTCTGTCAGGGAACAGAAATGTTGCCAGTGAACCCCAGAAAATCATGCTATGTGGTCTCTCAGCTTGCTATCATGTCCTTTTGCTGGCCCACTGAGAACTTGTGCACTTGCTCATCTACGTGGAGGAGACTTAGGAGATTCCAGCTGAATACATGTAGAAATGTTTTCTCAGTTGAGGTGCCAGAGCCCTGGCACAGACTGCCCAGAGAGGTTGGGGAGTCTCCTTCTCTGGAGGTGTTCAAAACCTGTCTGGATGTGCTTCTATGTGACCTGGTCTAGGGAATCCTGCTGTGGCAGGGGGGTTGGACTAGATGATCTTTCGAGGTCCCTTCCAACTCCTAACATTCTGTGACTTCCCTCGTAAAGGAATTGTTAGAAGGTTTTCCTTCCCGTCCTTGCCAGAAGGGTGTGGTGTGAGTAAGGACATAGCTTGTTTGTATTACCAGTTTAAACAGTGCTTCACATGTCTACCTAATGATGGCAATTCTGCTGGCACACCAGCGTACACAGTGCCACTAGTGCACTCAGGGGAGCTATAGTGGATTTAACTGCATGTAAGTGACACAAAGAGTTTGGGCCAGAATGTATCTTCTCTTGCATTCTTACGGAGTAAAATAATAATAGGGGTGGTTAGTAGGGAAAAACAAGAGTAAATATGTTTGCAGTTGAGTTGCTGAGTTGATGTTGCAGCCAGAACCTGTTTTCCTTTGTGGCTTAGTGGTATAAAGACACCTTACTTTTTTGTCCTTTTTCAGTCTTTGAACAGAGGGGTAAATATGATCTGGCTTGAGGTGGAGTTGCGTTTTAACTAGTACCACTCTTCCTGCAGAGAATCCCATCCCTGCTTGGCTGTAGGTACTATTTCTGCAGCTGCAGTTTACCTGCATGAAAACTGAATGTGGAGCTTAATTTAGCTAAGCAGAAGGATGCTAGATCATCATGGACTAAACACTGCTTTTCTTTTTTCTCCTCCTCCTCCTGCCAGTTGAGAGGCTGAGGAGTACAGGCAAGCTGCTACCTGTTATTTCTTCTCTGGTTTTGTTTTTGGGTTTTTTTCCTTCATTTTCCTGGTTTCATCTGCAGCTTATAAAGCTATCTTCAGCTTATCTTCAGCTTCTCTTACACTGGTATCCTCAGTCATGCCAGCTTGTGTAGCAGGATCCTCTCTTCTTCCTAAAGAGCTCTGGTGTGACCAGAAGGAGCAAGCAGCTGCTGCGATACCATGCTGGGTGTGAGATGTCATTAGGCCAGCTTAACTAGTGGCTCATTTTTCCCTATAGTTCAGTTTAAGGTGCTGGTAGAGAAGATGAATCTAGATTAGGGAGTAGCTGAAATCTGAGTGACACCACATTTGACAGGGCAGGAAGGAAGGAGAGGCACAGTACAGGGTTTGCTGTTCTATTGTAAAAGAAATTGTTACATGGCTTTAGAAAGCATTGAGAAGTTTGTTGCCTTTTGTTTGAATGAAGTGGGAGGAAAACAAACAAACAAAAAGAAAGTTGGGATTTGAACAAACAACACCTTAGTTAGTTACCTTCTGTCTCTCCATCATCTGAAACCACAGCAAGACAAACATTCTTACGCTGAGGTAATGAACATCTGTCAGAAGTCAAACTGGAAATGCAGAGTGACAAAATACCTCTGTGGATCTGTCGTGCATTTATGCAGCTGCTTATATCTTCCTCTGACAGGTGTGGGCACTGCAAGCAGTTTGCTCCAGAGTATGAAAAGATAGCCAAAACACTGAAGGAAAATGACCCTCCTATTCCAGTTGCCAAAGTAGATGCTACTGCAGCCACTTCCCTAGCAAGTCGCTTTGATGTCAGTGGCTACCCAACCATCAAAATCCTGAAGAAAGGCCAGGCTGTTGACTACGATGGCTCTCGGACGGAAGATGGTAAGCACCAGTCCTTAGCCATTCTCTGGAGCAAAGCCAGGAAAAAAGATGCTCTTGCTTCTTAATGTGACTGTTCTGAAGGACTTTGGTCTCAAGTTACTGAAGCAGAAGAATATTAGGAAGGCAGAAATTTTGCCTGTCTTCTCACTAGCTGCATGCTAGAGGATAGTTTTGCAGGTAGTGGGTAGTGCTGTTAGTGATGGAAGGTCTCTAGGAATGACTTGAGTGGAAAAGGAGGTGGTCTCGTCCTTGCTGAAGGATCAGCTAATAAGAAACTTCAGGCCTGTATATTGACTGCATATAAAACCACTTATTTCTTGCTCAGTGAATATGCCCAACTCTAGTCAAGGGGGAAAAAGCTACCTTTTCTGTACATTTTGAGACAGAATTCATGTGCTCTGGAACTGCAAAGTACAGGTCTGTGTTCTGCATACATAAGATGTTCTGTGGGGCGAAGAGAACAGGGGAGATTTTCTTGACAGAGCAACAATGAAGTAAAACATAACATGCCTTGATTTTAAAAAGTGTTCTCATGTGAGCTTGGCTATGTTTGGTCCAAGCCCATGCTTGCCATTCTGATTTTAAATTCTTGATACAAAGGCTTGCATTTGCTATGCTGTGATAATGCAAACTTGCTAATTGAGCTGTTCAACTGTATTTCAGCAATTGTGGCCAAAGTCAAGGAAGTTGCTGACCCCAATTGGACCCCCCCACCAGAAGCAACCCTAGTGTTGACCCAGGATAACTTCGATGAGGTCGTGAATGGTGCTGACATAATCCTAGTAGAGTTCTATGCTCCATGGTAAGCAAGAAAGGAGTCAGGTTGGAAAGACAAGTCTTCCTGGACTGAAGGGTCCTCTGTAGGTTAAATAACTCCATTTCTCTTTCTCTGTTCTGAAAGACTTAACTGTTTCACTTCAGATGTAGGGCTTGTGGCATGTAAAAACTGCCCTCTGCTCTCCTTCCCTAGGTGTGGACACTGCAAAAGGCTTGCTCCAGAGTACGAGAAGGCAGCCCAGGAGCTTAGCAAGCGCATACCTCCTATTGCCCTGGCCAAAGTTGATGCCACTGCTGAGACTGAGCTGGCAAAGAGGTTTGATGTTTCTGGCTACCCAACTCTCAAGATCTTCCGCAAGGGCAAACCTTATGACTACAATGGGCCACGGGAGAAATACGGTACTGCAGCTTCTGCTCTTCCTTCTTGGCTGCAAGCTCAGCCCCATGTAGCTGTGGGACTTGCAGACTTGGTAATAGCATAGCAGTGGTAGTTGTGGAACCTGAAAACTGGGGCTCTCCTGTATAGGCCAGCAGTGTAACAACATCTTATGGTGGCACTGCAAGCTCCTTTTAATATAAGATTGATTAAGTGGAGCAGTGGCAGTAGGAGTAAAGGGGCAGCCTTTCGTTGCACTGGAATGTGCCATAAGGGTTGGCAAAGTGCTCAATATTAGGTCTTGAGAAGAGGGAAGATTTTAAGACTGTCCAGTTAGAACTTTGGTGAGGAAGCAGTGAAGGGTCTGGAATTTCAGGAAGGAGGGTTACTTGAAAAATCAGCTGATGTGCATGGAACTTGTGCTTGGTCACCTCTTCCAAAACCAACCTGAAAGAGAATATCAAGAACTGCAGCTTTAAAAACTTGGACTGAGGTCTTGCTTGTTTGGTCTTTTGATTATTGTGGGAAGGCTGCACAGAAAGAAAGGTGTCAATGGGAAATGTGTTGTTAAATAATGTCCTAGAGGCAATGCCTGAATCTTTCAGTTCAATAAATTTTCTAAGCAGCTTTTTGGGGGTGTTGTTTTCTTGCAGGTATTGTTGAGTACATGATTGAACAGGCTGGTCCTCCATCCAAACAGATTCAGGCTACCAAACAGGTCCAGGAATTTCTGAGGGATGGGGATGATGTCATCATCATTGGTGTCTTTAGTGGGGAGAATGACAAAGCCTATCAGCTCTATCAAGAAGCAGGTAAAGACTGGTTTAAAATTCTAATGAAATGTATGTTTTGAAATGTTTGTTTCTGCCTAGGACTTTGGACATGGAGAGATCTTTTATTTCTACTGTTAGTTTAGTGAGGGAGATTAGAGAGGAATAAGAAGGAGACTGAAGGGTGGTCATCTGTCATACTCAAGAGAAAAGCTCACTCCAGATTTTTGAGGCTATAACTGAAGTGTCAGCCAGTCACAGGAGATACCTCCTCTTGGTGTTGTATTCCTAAAAACATGTGAATTAGAGAGGAGGGAAAACTAGCCTAGGAACAAATTGCAGCTTCTTGGCTTAAAGCTTTGATAGCATTGCTATCTGCTGTTGCTTGTTTCATATCTGACAGTTCCAGAGGCTGGGCTCTGCCCAGCTTGTTTGGGTTTGGGGTCCTGGAGAATCACCATCCACCTTGGATCAGTTTAGCTAGACCATTCCTGGCAATGTTTGTTCTTAAAAACCACTTTGACATGACACATTGATGGTCCTGTCAATGATATTTGCTGCCACACAAAAGAGGCTAAGCACCTGGAACTTCTCAGTCCCCTTATTCGATCCTGTCTCACATGATTGTACCACTGGCAGCCACTCTTGGTTTCTGCCAGAGCCTGGAAAGCAGTGAGGGAAATTCTAATCCCTTTGGCTATGCCTGCTTCTGGGGCTGCTGGCATTTAGAGTTGGCATTTAAAGTTGGAGGTGGTTTAGTTGCTCCAGCATGATGAGATACAGAACTGTTTCCCAGGCTGCCCCAAAGCAAATAGATGAGTGACCTTTTGAGTTCCTTTGCAGCTCTACTTTGTGTTATCTGGGGGGAAGCCAAGAGGTAGGAGACTGACAAACAAATAGCTGCTTCACTGTGTATGCTCTGGAAGCTATTCAAGGTTTTTGAGTGTGTAGAATAACTTAACAAGTAGATGGGTTGTTGAACAGCATTCAAATAGTGCTACTCCAACTGTGTAGATTTTTACATGCTTTTCACCCCTTGGTGAGACTCTGGGTTGTTCTGGTGTCCCACTGAGAATAGGAAGAGTGTATCCTTGCAGTGTAGTCTCAAGATTTCCTTGGATGCTCTCAGTTCACTTCTTGATGACCTTTCCTTCTCCCTGACCTTACTTTTTTCAGCTAACAGTTTAAGAGAAGATTACAAGTTCCACCACACCTTCAGCAATGAGATTGCAAAACTGTTGAAAACATCTTCAGGAAAGCTGGTTGTCATGCAGCCTGAAAAATTTCAATCAAAGCATGAGGCCAAGATGCATGTTTTGGATCTTAAAGTGAGTAGCTGCTCCAAAGCTAGAAAGTTTGTGTGTAGCTTGAAGGTTCTCTTTGTTTGTGTGTGTCATAGATGAACAGTTGGCACCTTCCTGTTGGAATTACTCCACTAAAGACTTGTTTGTCCCTTGAAATTGTAACTGCTTTGTTGGAGAAAGCTTTGTGAAATTAACCTAGAGGTTGTGTGTTGAAATAATAATCAGCTTAAGAGCAGACTACTAAATTACCTTTAGTACTTAGGGATTTGAGGCATTGTTTATAACACACCCCTCTTCTTCATTCATGCATGCATCAATAGTAGCTTTCAGGAGTAATAGGAAACACCACTGGAATCCATTTGTCAGAGCTTCTTCCCCAATTGTTTCTAGCAGGACTCTCCGGATGGCTCGGAGATCAAAGAGCACGTCCTCAAACACGCTCTGCCTCTAGTTGGTCATCGCAAGCCTTCCAACGATGCTAAAAGATACTCAAAGCGTCCTCTAGTGGTTGTCTACTATTCCATAGACTTCAGCTTTGACTATCGTGTTGGTGAGTGCCAAGATGACCATTTCCCCACTTTGGGAGGCAACAAGCATGAACTACCTAGAGATTACTAATTCCTAATCCTCTTGGGTTCTGTTTTTTCAGCTACGCAGTACTGGAGAGGCAAAGTCCTTGAAGTGGCCAAAGACTTCCCTGAATATGTGTTTGCTATTTCTGATGAGGAAGACTACTCCTCTGAAATAAAAGATTTGGGCCTGCTTGAGAGTGGAGAGGATGTCAATGTTGCCATTCTGGATGAAGGTGGCAAGAAATATGCCATGGAGCCAGAAGAGTTTGATTCCGATGTGCTCAGGCAATTTGTACTGGCATTCAAAAAAGGTACAGCTTCTAAAGCAGGGTTCTTTAAGCCATTTCTTTTTGGTTTTCTTTTGTTTTCCAAGAGTTTTTGCTGAGGCAAGGGCTACAGTGAAGTCAGCATTAGGGTTGGAAGAGAACTTCCAAGTCCAACCATTAACACTGCAAGTCCACTGCTAAGCCATGTCCCTAGGTGACACATCCACACATTTTCAGAACACGTTCAGGGACACCCCTTCCCTGGGCAGCCTGTTGCAGTGCTTAACCACTGTTTCAGGGAAGAAATTCTTCCTGATATCCAACCTAAACCTTCCCTAGTTCACCTTGAGGCCATTTCCTGTCATCCTGTCTCTTTTTACCTGGGAAAAGAGACCAACCCCCACCTCATTCCAGCATCCTTTCAGGTAGATGTAGAGTGAGAAGGTCTCCCCAGAGTCTCCTCCAGACTAAATAACCCCAGTTCCTTCAGCTCCTCATCACAACACTTGTGCTCTAGACTCTTCACCAGTTTCATTGCCCTTTGGATACACTCCAGCACCATGATTTCCTTGGAGTAAGGGGCCCAAAACTGAACACAGTATTTGAGGTGTGGCCTCACCAGTGCCCAGTCCAGCAGGACAATCCCTGCCCTAGTCCTGCTGCCACACTAGTGCTGGTCAGGCTAGGATGCTATCGGCCTTTTTGGCCACCTGAGCACGCTGCTAGTTCATGTTCAGCTGGTGTCTACCAGCATCTCCAGGTCCTTTTCTGCTGAGTGGCTTTCTCAGCTGCAAGTCTTTAGCTTTTATGGGGTTGTTGTGACCCACGTGCAGGCCTCAGCACTTGGCCTTGCTGAACCTCATACACCTGGCCTCAGCCCAGCATGACTATACAACCTCACAGTACTCTGTGACTTAAAACTTTTGGATGTTTATTCCCCTTCTGTTTTTTAATCTTGGTTCACTACCTTGACCTGTACTATGGCCTCTAGCTAGGTTCTAACACCGAGCAAGCCTAAAATGTTCACACAACTTGGAAGTGTGAGTTGATCATTCATATTTGGGACTAGGATAATAAATCACTGTCCAATAATTTGTTGGTGGACAGCCATAAATAGGGAGAAAGGTTTTAGGGAATTGTGAAACAACCTTGTGAACATGGCCAGAGGAGGTTCAGATTGGATGTTAGGAAGAATCTCTCCCCTGAGAGGGTTCTCGGGTATTGGCCCAGGCTGCCCAAGGAGTTGGTGGAATCACCATCCCTGGAGATGGTTCAGAAAATGTGGAGATGTGGTACTTGGGAACATGGTTTAGTGGTGAGCATGCTAATGGTGGGTGGATGGTTGGACTGGATGATCTCAGAGCTGTTTTCCAACCATAATGATTCTGATTTGTTGGCCTAAAACATCACCAGCAAGCTAGCTTTTGGTTCATGCAGAGACAGGTTTGTTTCCTGGTGTCGTGCTGTTCCCTGGTGGGAGTATGTGCTCCTGCCCTTTCTTCTTTGGGGGGATGGTAAGGATTGCTCTTCCTGTAGCCTAACAATGGTGTCTTATATCCTAAAAATGTGTTTTGCTTCCTTCTAGGAAAACTGAAGCCTATTGTGAAGTCCCAGCCAGTGCCAAAAAATAACAAAGGGCCTGTGAAAGTAGTCGTGGGTAAAACTTTTGATAGCATAGTCCTGGATCCAAAGAATGATGTTCTCATAGAGTTCTATGCCCCTTGGTGTGGACATTGCAAGAAACTAGAACCAGTGTACACTGAGCTAGGCAAAAAATACAAGAATGAGAAAAATCTAGTGATAGCCAAGATGGATGCCACTGCCAATGACGTGACGAGCGAGCGCTACAAAGTGGAGGGCTTCCCCACCATCTATTTTGCTCCCAGGGACAAGAAGAACAACCCCATCAAATTTGAAGGAGGGGACAGAGATCTGGAGCACTTGAGTAAATTCATAGAAGAGCATGCCACAAAACTCTCCAGAACAAAAGAAGAGCTTTAGATGGGGTGGGGGTGGTGAAGGAAAACGGTTGTTGCGTCGTAGTTAAAAGCAAGTTCCTG
This sequence comes from Galbula dea, assembly GCA_013399015.1. Lineage (NCBI taxonomy): Eukaryota > Metazoa > Chordata > Aves > Piciformes > Galbulidae > Galbula > Galbula dea. The sequence goes on along the minus strand of VWZX01004010.1, from coordinate 698,081 downwards.
ACAAAACTTGGGTGGAGGGGGAGAAAAATTGAGCAGTTTGAGGAAGGGAATTGTTGAGCAGTAAAGCAATTGCAGTATCTTTTCTTTTTATATATACCTGGCAGAAGAGTTTTTGTGGACACTGAACTTCTCTGATCTTTATGTCCTAAGGTAGTTGCGGTTTTGATCTTTGGAGAAAAATACACCTTATTTTTTGTGACTTTCTTGAGCTTGATTATTTGCCTCCAATGCAACTGGTTTTGAAGTTACAAGAAGTTAAAAAGAGAATCAGATCCCTCTGTGAAACTGATTTCTTTGTCTTATTTGTTGGTGTGATTTCTGGGGGAGCAGTGTTCTGAGCCTGAGTCTCTCTTCTGTTACATTTCTGTTTACCTCTTGGTGTGACTATATCACTGTGCTCCTTGCTGAGGGTAGGAATGGGAGTTTTCTGAGGTGTAGACAAGTTATTTGGTCCTGTTGAGATAAGACACAGTGACTTGTCACCTAAATGCTTTCTAGACCTGTCAGCTTTTGTTCTGTGCCCCTCTGCAGAGAGGGTGATGCTAAAATAGCAAGTTTTTCTAATTTAATTCTTTTTACTGTTCCATACTGTCTGCTTTATATCTTGGTCTTCCCAAGTATATTTTGGAGTGTGGCAGAAAGAGCATCTAGTGGGTGGCAATGTTAGGATTTTGGTATTGATTTCTGTGTTACTGTCTCCTTTCCTTTTGCACAGAGGAAAGTTTGGTGGTGATTCTTCTTTGAGGTAGCAAACTGAGACCTTCTGATGGACTTTATTCCTGTGACAGTTATTACAGGCCCAAAAGGGTACAGGAGGTAGCTTAGGGTCCATAAACCTTCTCCTTTCCTAGTGCACTTTGCATGGCTGTTGAAGGGATGTGCCTCCCTGCTGCCTTCAGAGAGGACTGCTCCTTTCTGCCTGGTAACAACCTGCACAGCAAAGCCCAACTGTCTAATTATTCTTGCTAAGGTGCGTGAGACTGCATGGAGGCTTTCTCTGAATTAACGACTTAACTGAAGCTAGAGAGCAAAGCTCCCTAGCAGGGTATGAATGAAGAGGACAGTGTCAGATTTCCCTGGAGTGATGGGGTGTGCTTGAATGCTCTTCAGCTCCTGTGGTTTATCAGCAAAAGCTGGGCAGTGCTAAGCAACTATTCAGGATCAGATCTCAATTGCTGGTTTGTGTTAAAGCAGTGTAGCAAGTCACTTCAGGCCCCGGCATTGTCAGCCCCCTCTTTTCACAGTAGAGGGCTTTTTCTTTTCTGTCCTTAAATGTACAGATCTGTTAAGCTTAGGCAATATTCCCCTTACTAGACTCTTGGCAAGTGCATTTTCTTCCCATCACTTGCATTTTCTGTTTACAGCTTTTCTGTAGAGCCTTCAAAGGCCATGATCTGTTAGAGAGATCTGTGCACAGGCAGCAGGACTGAGGTCAGACTTGGCTGGGCACCAGATTAAGTGAGAGGTGAGTTCCTTCAGCTTTAGAAAGTGTACATAAGGCAAGTGGCAAGTTCAGTTTCTATCCCCAAGCAAATGCCTCACTTAATACTGCAGGGAGCTAAACTCCTCCTGCTTAGTAGTTAGTTGCAGGCTCACAGGGCTTTATTCCAAAACAGATGTTGTCTAGCCAGCAGGAGAATATGGGTAAACATGGAACATGTACAAGGGGTGGTGAAAAGTCCCATGTTGGTGGTGGGGACTGCAGTCAGGGCTGAAGCTCCATTCTTCTCAGGAGAGTAAGCATTGAGTAGAGGTTTCTCACCTCTCTTGCTGCAGGTGCTGACTTACTGATATCATCATTGCTAATGCTGTACTGTTTCTGCAGACTTCTTCCTCCCAGCAGGAGCTGACACCACTCTGGGTTGGAAAGAACCTGTCCAGCCTGCTGGGATTCTGTGGTAATCAAAGGAGCAAGGCCCCAGAGAGCATCTAAGGTGTGCTTGCAAGGTGCTCCTTCCCTCTTTCTCATCCTTGTTTCCACAGGTTGAGGCAGCTTGCTACACAGTTACTTCAGGGCTGTGCTCAAAGACCTGAATATTGTTCTGGTGCCTAAGTCAGAGCTGAATAAGGAAGAGGAATACACTAGTTGGAGTATTCCTGGCTTAGTTTCTTGACAGCTGTGAGCTGCAAGGGCAGGCAGTGTTAGCTTGAGCAGGTGATGGGTTTGGGTTAGGAGCAGTGGAGGGAAGGAGTATTTGATCTACACACACCTTGGCACACATCATAACTGGTGTGTTTCTCTGGATCACTGTTGCCTCTCAACTTTGGACAAAGTCAGACTGGAAAACAAACTTCTTTCCTTAGCTCCAGCATCCTGTCCCCTTCTGTGTGCACTCTCAACATCACATTGACTTTCTGAGATGGGATGGCTGCATCATGAGTTCTGGTCTCTCTCTGTGGAGAGACAATACCACTTTGGTTAGAGAGCTTTAATAGGAATTGATCATACCATCTTTTGGAATCTGTTAAATGCATTATGCATGTCCACTTTTCCCTTCCTGGTGCAGTAGGATGCTTTCTTAAACATCCTAAACACTTAAAATCTCCTTAAGTGCTGATGATTAGCTTTGGTGTTGCCTTCTCAGAAGACAAAACAACCTCAAAAATGCATGCAATGCAGAAAGAACAAGGGAGCTCCTCTCCCTCACTTGCTCTCACCACAGCTGCATGAGCATATGGCATTGTTTTTGGTTCCAGTTCCAGGTGGAAGATAGCCTGCAGTTTGTGCTTCAGCACAGGACCAGTTTGTGCAGTGATAACAGTTCCTGGGTAGGCTCCAAGGAGCCTGGTCTGGGGTAAACATCTGCCATACACTCACCCTCTAGAAATCTTTCTGTAAACTGTAGTACATCTTTAAGTAGTCAGACTTGAGACTTCTTTAGGGCCACTTCCTTTCTCTGACAGGTTGAGGACTATGGTAGGCAACAGCTGTAGCACAGCCAGTGCTCCTTGAGGAGTGAGTGTCTTTACTGTGACTGTGGGACATCCAAGGAGGCAGTAAATAGAATCAGAATTGTCAAGAGTTGGAAGAGACCTCAAAGATCACCCAGTTCCAACCCCCCTGCCTGGCAGGGACACCATCCACTAGATCAGGTTACCCAGGGCCCCATCAAGCCTTGTCTTAAAGGCTTCCAGGGATGAGGCTTCCACAACCTCTCTGGGCAACCTGTTCCACTGTCTAACCACCCTAACAGTTACTGGCCAGGGATCTTGATACTGTGTTAAGTCCTAGCTTTGTTTTGTACTGGAAAAGATTAACAGTAGAGGGACATAGCTCTCTGCAATGGAGGTTATTACTTGGTTTCTACTTTAATTTTCTACTTCAGAACTGCTAATTATGGTGATGCCTGGATGTGGCCTGAGATTTGACTGATAGCAAGCAAGCAAGGCACAGCAGAGCTGGAGCCAACTCCACAAAGTTTTGTCTGTCCTCTTGTAGATGAGGCTGTATGTTGAGCAAACAGGCCTCTGAAAAAGTAAGAATCATATCATTCAGGTGAAAGGCTTTTCAGGAAGTAGCATTAACTGTAGTGGTCAGACTTGTGTCCTTTCTTTTGTGGTAGGCAAAAGAAGCCACTGCAAATTGTTCATGCTCCAAAAGGGCTTCTTGCTCACAAACTGCAGTGGAAGTGGATGAGGATCAAGAGTATTGCAGTCTGTGTACTCAGACCCTGATGTGTGGTAAGGAGTACATCAAGCCTTGTGCAAACAAGTGTATAATCCATTCAAACAGGTAGAGAGCCTTAGGTTTGTTAAGCAATTTGGCTTTGGTTTGCTGTGCTTAAGTTGCAGAACTCCTTTTGTCAGTACAGAGAGGTTATCTGTGAGCAAGCCTAGCTGAAGGCACTGTAACACTGCAGCATCTTGCCTCAGTTGCCAGGCATCTCTGGGACTTCAGCTACGGCTTGAAGTCTGAAGGTGTTACAGGAATTGCTGCACATCACTGTAGTGCCCTTGTCAGGGAGGAGCTCCCAATTACCAACTACAAAGGCCTCCCTTTCTTTTCCTGCCTGGATGTCAGGAGATCTGTGGTAGGCTGTATGAAGCCATGCAGCCAAGGGCAGGAGAAACTTCTTCCTGCATGACCTGGCTTGACATCTGTGCACAGAAACCCACAGAACTCACCAGTCAGCTTGTTGTCTTCCAGCTTCTTTTGGAGTTTGCTCTGCACTGGAGCAGATTCCATTAGACAAAGCTGTGCATGCTTTCAGAGGCCACAGGCTGATGTCCTGTTAGGGTTAGTGCTGGTTTTATATGGAGCCACTATGCTGTTCTGCTACCTGACCCTTTGCAGCATTGATTTCTGCACCATTCCTCAATCTCTAGACAAATGCCACAACCACACCATGAAATCTAAGTTACCATTTCTTGCAGAGGCTGGGTGAGACTCCTTGGGTCTGGAAGGACCTGGCCATTCTCCAGTTTCATTTTCTAGACTCATAGAATGATTTGAATTGGAAGGGACCTTAAAGATCCTAAAGTTCCAACTAGGTGTTACTTTTGACAGTGCCTTTGGACAGTAGATTTTAATCATGTATTTTCATGTGGGGTTTGGCTCTTCCGTGCTTTGAGTTAGTTTTGGTCTTTTAGAGTCTCAAGATGATCTAACAGCTAAAGGATAACCAGTAAAACTCCACTAACTTAATTAAACCATAGGTCTAGCCAGCCAGGAGGTCTTCAGAGGGCCTGGTGACAGGTGGGTTGAGCTTTGTTCAAGATCAATGTTCAGTAAGCCCAGAGTAGCAGGAAGTGAGCACATAACTACAGCAGATGCACATCAGGAGAGGTGTTCATGGGTGTACTTACTAGTCTGTTGAAATGTGAGTGGCCTTACTAATCTTCCTGCCTCTTGGTTTCTCTGAGAGATTACCCTTACTGTTCCAGTTGGACAACGCAGCCAATCCTTAACTAGAACAGTCACATTTTAAATAAAACAAAAAAGTCACCATGGGTGTTGGTTTTCATTCTTTCATCTCTGAGGTGCACCACAAGTGTTGATGAGATCCTTGAAGCATGTGTTCTATAGCAGTGCAGCAGTGGGTGGAAGGGCAGCACTGCCTCATGCTGAAAGCTGCCCAAAACAGATGCTAAGGATCAAAAAGTCTTCCTTGGGTCAGAGTGATATGACAACAGCTTCAGTGCTATGAGCAATTCAGTATCTGTTTACTGAGAGTTGAAGGAAGGGTCAACCTTGGTCAGACGGCCAGTAGTTAAACACTTCAGCCTCAGAGGATCCTGTTGGGCTATGGATACATAAGGAGCAAGTCTTCTTGGCTGTGAAATGCTGCACTTTGGAAAGTGCAGGCCTAACTTGTTGATGGATAACACATTGCCTGGAAAGGAAAGGAAATGAGGATACACTACACATTTAACCATGAATAACAGGCACTACCAGGTAATGCAGCTAATCACCTTTATGGGCCACCAGCGACTACAGATCAGGAGCTACATGAGTGTAGCAATCTCTGGGAAAACATGGACTCTCAGAAATGCTTGATAGACTGAGTAGAACAGTATGAAGATCTTCTAGGGGGAATTGTAGATCTTGTGTTACTGTTTGGGAAGGGAAGCAGCAAACTGGACTGAAACCTTCCTTCTATCAGTTTCCATCTCACTAGCTGAAATCAGTAACCTATTTAGGCCATGCATTTTTAATGCTGATAAAAGAATGAATGAGCATTGCCTGCCTCAAGAGGTACTCCGCTAATAAGCAAAGAAACTAACTTTGACTTCAGAGAGTCCATCAAATGTACTCAGAAGTATACTGCTGGACTTGCTTGTTTGCCACCAGAAAGAAGTGATCATTATATGGCTCTCTGCTGTATGTGTCCTTATCTTCTAAGTCAATTTTTTTTCATGGTAAAAGAGTAGGTACCTAAAAATTGGGTGGCTAGTCCCTGCAGTGGTATGTAAATTGTAAAGTATGGTGTCTGGGATGTACCTACAAGGCAAAAGTCCTCCTCAGTGAGGAGAATTAAGAACCTCAGACGACCGAAGACAAACAGGGTGGTGAGTAAGGAGCAATCAAGCTCCAGCCAGAAAGAAGTGTTGAGGAAAGGGCTTAGAGCCATGTCTCCTTCAGGCTGAAGAATGTTCTTGCAGTCTTTTGTGATCCTCAGCATAAAACTCCCTCTGGAAAGCAGAGGACTGACATGATCCATCAAATAATTTCTCTTTAAGTAGGAGGGATGTATCTCCATATTTTTATAAAGGTGATTGTAGCACCTGCCCAAGGTCAAGGAGATGTCTTCCCCTTCCTACAGGTGCTCGGATGTGCATCTCCTGAGACAATGCTCTAGCTATCTACCTGCCAGATACACTGAGGCTGTTCTTTCTGCTGTAGCTCTTTAGAGACCTGAAAATGTGTTGGGTTAGGGAAAGAAAACAAAACTTCACTGATACCTGATGAAGGGAACTGGCTTACTGATCATGTTCATAGAGCAGGTAGGTCCTGCTCACTTGGTGCTTAGGTCTGATGTGTGTTACACTGAAACAAGTTTACCCAGAGAGCATGGACAAAGGCAATAACTCAGTTACTAAACATGTGCACAGGGCTACTGCTCCCAGCCCACCCAATATGGCTCTGAGGAAAGTTGGAGTGTGCACCTCCTCATCCCTGCATGAAACAGCAAAGCAGGTGTGAGAAAGAATGGGTTGAAGGAAAGACTTCTGAATGAACAGGTGTGTAAGGAGTTGGGGATGAGGCAAAGAAGTATGGAGCTGAGCACAAGGTAAAGAAAAGAAAGGGGAAAAATGGATGGAAGAGAGCAAAATACCAGTGAGAAAGGGAATGTCAGGAGAGATGAAAAAATAAAGAGGTAGGGAAAATAGATAATGGGAGCGTTGTGATGCTTTACTTAACTAGCTTTCCTTTAACTTCTACAGAAAAGATCTCTTTCGGGGACTGGTGGCAGTGAGTGCAGGCACTGTGGGGTCTGCTGAAGGTACAAAAGACCAGTCAAGTGCAGTAGTGGGAAGGGGGGAAAGAGAGAACGAGGAGATCAATCTGTAACTGACTGTGAACAATCAATTGAGATACCCCACTACCTTCGGACCAGCCGAGAGCAGCTTCCGAGTAGACAGTTATTTAGACCTCAGACACTCTGATCTCTCAAGGTTATGGCTAATTGCGTAGACGTGTATCAGATTTTTCCTTGGCCAGTCTAGTATTTCCCTAATCGTGACTTTGCGATAAAAGCCACGATTCCAAGGAAACAGAGCAGAAATCGGCCGTCGGTCCGTGTTGGGGCCCCGCTGCATGCTGGGAAAGAGGTATGCAAATCATGGCTGGGAGCAGCCGTGGAGCATGGTTTGCAGCTGCGTCTGCACGTAGGGAAGGTAGAATAAACCTTTCCGTGAGTAAAAATATTGATTAATTTCCTTAAATCAAGTCTATCTCCTGTCTCCAGAGGCTGCTCTGGCTGTGGGGGCACAGCTCATCTCCTTGCATTGGGCAGCCCCAGGCACTGCTGGCTTCTCGAGCCCACAGTCCCACACTGGTGGGTTTGGACGGGACTTCTGATTCAGTGTGAGTTCCGTTTTTACTTCCTTATTAGAAGATCATGGACTCTGATCTTTGATCTGACCAGCTTTGTCTTCTGGAACCGATTACAGGAACATAAATCGGGTCTGACTTGTTGCCTAGTCCTCCTGCTTGCTATGAGAACTCTACAACAGCAGAAAGTATTGGAACCTGTTCGGAGTCTGTGGTGCCATTCATTGTGGCTACACAAATTGTCATAAAACAAAGAATTGCTTGCAAAATGGTTTATTTTATCCACACTGTTTGGCTTCTCCTAAACTTGGTTTGTTGGGGTTTTTTTAAAGGGATTGTTTCACTGTAGTGTAGCTGGTTTATTCCAGCTTTATTCCATATCACTTGAATTTCAGATTTGCTGGTAATAAGGTCCATACCTTCAGTAAGTGTAAACCAATATTGCTTTATTAACATTGGTTACTAGTAGCTATTATTTACATCAAAAAAAACATCTCCATGTGTCAGCAGAACCCTCTGACAGACAGCAGTGCAAACAACAGGCAGGAGACACTTTCCTACAAGCTCCTTAAGGCAGAGATTTAATGGATTCTGTTTTACACCAGCTACAGTCCCTGGAGTATTTCCAGGGCTAGGACAGTGACAGGGAATGAGACATGCTTACTGCAGCCCATTCTTAAAGCATATCTCCTTTAGATCTGCCACCTGCCTTTGTTTTAAATGGGTGGGCAACGACTTCTTAAATTACAGATCTGTATGCTCAAGACAACAGAGAAAATTATCTAATGTTGCACTGTTAGCAGCACTTCCTTCTGAGGCCACTTAGGACTTGCTTTTCCCCTCCTCAGGGTTTCTGTTCTACGAGAGAACCTGTATCACTGTGGAAACGTTTTATGTTTTCCAGGGTGGAAGAAACCTGTAGTATTGGAATTACATACCATGTTTGTTTGTGGTGGGTTGTGGTTTCTTTGGTTGGTTGGTTTTTGGTTTTTTCCTTGCATAGCTTCCCTACAATTTAGAGTTTGGGAAGACTCTCTCCCCATTGGGAATTAATTAAAATGACTTTATTTAATCTCTGCAGACGAGAAGTATTTGTATATTCCAAGTCTTCTAACACCCCTTCCCTAGGGAATGCCTGCTGAAGAAATAGCTCAGCTTTTTTCAGGGGTGGTAATGAGGTTGCATATTTGCAATTATTATTTCTTACACTAAGCATGGAAGCTAATGCTTCCAGAATTCAAACTGAAATGACAAAACCAATTTCTAGTGAAAGGATAACTTTGCCTAGAGAGAAGGTACTATGTCCACCTGTACTTTGAGAGACCATCTGTTCAAAATGTTTGTTTGCTTTTAATGGGAGAATTTTGTAATCCCTTAGCCTTAAGCTACTTCTGTAAAACTCAGCTAGAAGAAATTGAGTACATTGGCTGTGGCCAAAATGATTGTGATTAGTGTCTAAAGACTGATGTGGAATCTAGGAAGGCAACAGTTTTACTTTTGCAGCTTATTTTGGATAAAATCTTCTTTCCTTGTATGCAGAAAAATAGCAATGTTTCTGTGGCACAAAAAGAGTTTGTCCTGCAGAAGGTAAAGGCCTTGTGCTTGGTGGAACATAGAGGGAAGAGATGCACTGAAAGCATCAGCTCTGAGTCTCGAGGGTGCACCCACCACTACACAAAGGGCTTCCTGAGGTGAGAGACCAGGGGAAAGGAACTAGATAATCTTTAAAGTCTTTTCCAACCCAAAGCATTCTACGATTCTACACATCTGAGGCATTTTAAGCAGCTTGCAGTGCTGAGTAGGACAGGTGAGATGTAGCTTCTCTCACCACAGACATGGTGGCAGAGGTCAGACAGGGCCTCTCTCACCATAAGCATGGATGGCAGTGCTGAGAGGGAGAGGCCAGACAGGGCCTCTCTCTCCACAGACATGGTGGGAGAGGCCAGACAGGGTCTCTCTAACCACAGCTGTGGCAGTGCTGAGTGGGACAGGCCAGACAGGGCCTCTTCCTCCACAAGTATGGCAGCATTGACACTGGGCCAGAGTCAAAGTCTAGGCACACCTGCCTCACACGCTGAGGAGAGAAGAGGCAGCTGAAAACTGGGATAAGGCAGGGAAGAGAAAATGGTGACAAGGCCTGGCTGCTGAGATGCAACTAGGTGTCATCAGCAGGACAGGTGAGCTGCTGGTGTGACAGTGGAAAAAGCCAACATCAGAAAAGAGGGAGATGCTTCCTTCCCTTCGCAGAGGGACTGCTTCCAGTTGGCTTTCAGCTGGCACCCTGCCCCTTATAGCATGTCGTGGGTCAGGGCTGGGCTGGCCACTGATTGAGGGGCAGACACTCTCTGTAAACCCCTCTGCCTTCCCAAAGGGAAGAGAAAGAGACTGATGGAAAAAGACTGATGGAGTGGAAAAGAAAATTAAAACAGCTTTGAAGAAAATAATAACAATAAAAGGAAATACATACAAAACCAATATTGAACCCATCTGGTGGTAATTGTATCACCATCACCACTGATGCTGTGGCAGCACTGGGGAAGCCCCAGACTTGACTCAGCAGCAGAGAGGAGCTGCAATCAGGACCTGGATTCTGGAACTAGATTCAAGAACACATGAATCAAGATCAAACACACAACAGAGTCCTCCTCAGACACCAGCCATTAAGGAAGAAGAGCTTGACCTTCATGATCCCTCAGCTTTATACTGAATATGACATCCATGGAATGGAATCCCTTGTTGGTCAGTTTAAGGTCATCTCTCCTGTCCCTTGGGATTTTGAAGGGCCATGTGCCTGTGGCTTGCAAGGGAGGACTCAGGGTGGAGAATTTTCTGGATCTCTGTGGTGGAGACAGACCTGAGTGTTTGCAGTCACCACACCCACTGCCAGGCCAGGAAAGGGAGTGCAATGGTTATCACATTGATTAGCATTGCTAAGTTAAATATTACTATGTGGCAAAGGAGAGTTACTATAAGGCTCTCTTTGGCCCTTAGTAAGAAAAATCTTCCCCACCTTTGCAGAAGGGACATAGTGAAATGCCTGAGGTGGGGAAATTGAGAACTGGTAAATAAAATCCTAAAGAGAGGATTGGAAAAAAAAAAAGATTGCTTGGATTTAAATCTATGACTGCACAGAGGTTTCTACTGATATATTCATATAGTTTGGGGTTATGGAGGGATGTGTGGCTCTTGATTCCCAGAGCTGTGCCTGCAGTGAGCTCTCACCTGACTGCCTCTGCCTGCGGTCACAGCGAGAGGGAGGAGAGTGATAGGAGTACACAGCACAACTTTGCCTCTGCAGCTCAGCCTGTAAAAGGAACCTTTTGTTTGTATGCTATGTATTTGTGGGGCTGTAAGGCATTTATAAGGTAGACATAGCTGAAGGGGAAGGCTGTGAAACAAGAACCAAAGAGGAATGGAAAAGAAATGTAAACAGGAACAACAGCATTTTAGCCAGCAGGCTTCAATAATTGAACAAGATATGCAGATCTCAAATAGGTGAAAGAGGCTGATATAAAGAACCTACAGGAAAATTCATCTGTAGTGGCTAAGGATACATTTCTTGCAGCACAAGCTGACTTTTAAAAACACTCAACACAGAACACCCTAGTCTAGAAAGAAAGGGCTAAGATGGCTCAAGGCTACGAGCTTCTAGCCTCCACCTGTGGGAAGCAATCATCAAAGAAATATTTGAGGCTCATGATGACCAAAAATTAAATAAAATGAGGGCCTCTGCCTTGCTTAGTTGCTGTATTCTCTGATAATCAAATGTCACATTTGCTTGAAGCCCCTAGAGCAGAAATTGTGGTGTCTTGTGTGTGCAAGGTTTCGGCAGCCATCGCATAGTTTTTGCTACTTATCCTTTTGACTCTCTGTTTCATTTGTTTGTGAAAAGCATGCCTGAAGTTGTAAGCATGGTGTAGTAGAAATGATAAATCATATAGTTAAAGCAGAACCTCAGGTAAGTGACTCCTCTTTCCTTCTCTGCCCCCAACAGAGCCTAATACTTTCAGCTGCCATTGCACTTTAAACCCCTTTGAAGTGCAGTGTTTGTGTTGTTAACAGTGGTAAAAAATCAAGGAAGTAGCAGGCACTGGCTTCAAAAAAGGACCAGGGAAGAAAGCATATTCCAGGAGGGATTAAGACTAAGAAATGCATTCCTGACTCAATACTCATTTATTCCAGAAAAACAGAGGCTAACACAAAAGACTATCAGCTTATAAATTAAAGGGAACAGGACCTACAAAACATGTTGAAGTCTTGTACTAAAGTACTTGAAAAAGCAGAAGCAGGATGAGGAAGGTTGAATTACACCTGGAAATACTCCTGAGGATGGGCACCTGCATCCCTGCTTTGTCTTGCCTGTGGGAGCTCTGTACAGACATCATTTTTAGAATGTCTGACTGTAGGCGATGGTCAAAATACGCAGGAGTCCCGCAGCAAAAGACTAGTCAAGTGCAGCAGTGGGAGTGGAGAAAGAACAAAGAAATCCATAACTGACTGCAATCAATTAGTTGGAAGAACCACTGCTCTCGGACCAGCCAGAGACCTACCTCTGCAGGGACGTTATTTATAGCTCTAAAAACGGTAACTATACAAGCTATGGTGATGCCACTGCTGGCACCCTGGTCTAGCCAACCGAAGTGACTGTGCTCTTCCCTTTCAGAAGCGATGCAGCTGTGTCTCTTTCCAAACCCCCTGCAAGATCTCTTTTCCGCCGACCTTTCCTTGCAGACAGGGCTGGACACCGTTGCATCATGGGTAAGCCATATGCAAATCAGCAGCCTCCCGACGTACGCCGCAGGCTGCTGCTGAAGAGAGGCAGGCGAAGTCTGGCAGCTACGGCTGGTGGAGGCTGTTCCACCACAGATAGCTTTCTCTGTTCGAGCGAGCTGCTGAAGCCTTAGCTTCCTGCTCCACAGCACACCAGGCTGCAGGTGAGGAGGTAGAGAGGTCAGTAGGTAGTGGGCACGGGTGTGATCACCAAATCCCAGAATCCCAGCATGGTGGAGGTTGGAAGGGACCTGTGGGGGGATCATCTAGTCCAACCCTGCAGCATGAGCTGTGTTCAGGGCTGAAGGAGGGGATATGTATCATCTTTTCTGCTACCTTTTCCAATATGCATGTAGTAACTCAGGTTGGAGCCTTGCTCTCTGTTTCAGAGGACACCTTCTACAGTGGGGACCCACTTTGGATGGAACAGGACAGGGTTTTTGCAAAGCTTAGAGGGTTTCCTTATATAACTTGTGTTCAGTTGTTTGTTGAGAACCACTGCTCTTCCAGCTAGCCCTGTTAAGTTTGCTGCTGACTTCTCTCTCATTCTCCACTACCTTTGTTTAGCTGTGGCTTTAGAGAGTTAACCTACAATCAAAATCGTTGACATGTGAGGTGGGAAAGTTAGTGCTGCTACAGAAACCTTTAGGATTACACTTCCTGGTGGTAAATGAATTTCGATAGACTGAAGAAAAGGACAAAGATTCCACAGTGTGCTTTGACTATAGCCTGAGGTAACAGCATTCCAACAGCTACTGGTAGTGCTGGGGGGGAGCAGGCATTCATTCAAAGCAGCACTTGACACTTCAACAGGGGCTGTAAACGTTGCCCATAGAGGAATGCAAGAATGCAAGCGTCTTCACATCACCTTTCCATCTGCCAACACAAAGAATGAGAGAGGTGTTTCCTTCCATTGTGTAGGAAGGTGCAAAGTAGCTTATGTTAATCAAAGCATTCTTCTCAGGAAAAATAAATTCTCCTCAATAAGAAATATTTGGTTTAACATAGGTTAACATTGCTTATTTGAGCAAACATAGTCTAGCTCAGCTTGCAGAAAGGTGGTTCCCTGTACCATGCTGGCAAGCTCTCTCATTCATTCCAGACCTTGCAAGTGGCTGCTGAAGACAAAGTGATATCATGACTCTAAATAGCATATACTGTGTCCTCCTTCTTCCCAGGAGTTTAAGAACTCCAGAATGATAAGAAGCTATGTGTAGCAGTAGGACAACAGCTCTGCTCTTCTTTTCCTTTGTGTCTATAAATGCAGGATATTTCCAAGGTATTTCAGAGATATTGGCAGGATATTTCAGAGACTGAAGGAGTGGTCAGACAGGGACATGGTGTTACTGGCGAGGGAATCTGTTGTTTCACATAAGGGGAAAGCCTATAGATTGGCATTTATGCAGTTAGAAATTTGGACATCAATACTGTCTTTTGAGAATTTCCAGACAGGGGGAAAATATTCTTCTAACTTCTCTCTTTCTGGTTTCAGTCTCCAACACGATTTTGTAGGCTGAATAAGCTAAATGGAACAATTTATTGAGATTATTAGCCAGCTTTTCCTACCTATAAAGGCAAGAGAAGATGACTACAATATTTAAAGACTTGTAATGCTCATAGTTCTTGGCTTTCTTGACAAGAATCTGTTGGAGATTAAAGCTAATTTTATTTGCTAGTGTTCAGACAACTTCAGGAAAAATCACCTGAAAATTGATTTCTGCAATTTTCAAACAAGAAAACTGTTTATTTTGTTCTGCCAATCACTCAGAAATTTGTATTTCAGTTTAAATGGCCTCCCAATAAGTCTTTGGCTGGACTCTCTACTTCATCTTTCTACTCTGACTCATTCCTCCAAAGCTGAATTAATATTGCAGTTTCCTCATTTCTGATGACATGTCATCTTCTTCAGGAGGTCTCAGATGCTGAAATCTTAATACAGGAGTAACATTATGCCCTGTACAAAGTGATATATCAGTTCCATTTGGCACTTGGAACATCTGTGGTGAATTGCTTTTGGTAGTCTGGAGCAGGGAATCAGTCTCTGTCAAGGGGAGAATAATATAATGTAATATAATGTAATATAATGTAATATAATAAAAATATAATAAAAATATAATATAATATATTTTTATTGGCCATGGATGCCAATAGAATCATGTTCCAAAATAGCTCTGTTCCAACTAACAAAGCTTTAGGACTACCTCTGAGAAGTGGTTTGAAGTGGCACATCGTGGTTTTAATTTGGTGCTTCACATCATCTTCACTATCAGTACTCAGCTGCCCTTCAAGCAAAAAAAAAAGGGAAAATAAGGGATGCTTCTTTGTGTCAGATTTTCTTTCCATTCCATGTGTTTATTAAGGTTCTAGCCTTTTATTGTACAGGCATTTTGTGAGTTAAATGGCTTGTGGCAAAGCACTGCTTAGGCAAATCTCACCTAGTAACAGTGGCAACTGAAGGCCTGATCTAGCAAAATGCTTCAATACTGGCAGTCCCTCAAGCATGCAGTTCTTTCTTTTGATGTTGAAAATATGGTGCCTGAGCTTAATGCTGAATGGAAGCCATATAGTATTTCATCTGGGCTGGTTGTCTGGACTGTGTGACAGCTCTTTTCCTGCAAAGCCTTTGGCACACTGCATTATTGGTGCTACAGGTGGAAACCAGTGCCCCTCTTGCCATTTTCTCAGCAACCCTCCCTAAAATGATAGTGTTAGGAAAGGCCAAGGCTTAAATACACAAGACATTTAGGAGAATTCTGTCCTTGGCAAGCAGATGGAGAGTGACTCCTAACTTTTGTGTGCCTAAATGCCTCTGCAAAAGTGAGTCTCACCAATTTGTTGAGTGGCTAGAAAGCGAAGAAACCAAAATTAACACTTATTTCCCCTTCCCTCTCCCCTGCAGCTTAGGTTTAATGTTGGCATTCTAAGTGAGACATTTGGTATGGTAGAAACCTGAGTAACAGCTACTTTCTGCACTTCAGAAATGCACTGTAGAGTATCAAAGCAGGTTGGAGGTTTTTTAAAGACTGCAGTGCACTAGGAAGGAAGGATTCAAGGTTTGGAAAGATATTCATGGGGTTCTTTTGGATCAGGGGAGAATAATAATCAGTGTGTTACCCTTAAACTAATAGCTTCATTTTAGTCATTTTGATTCTAAGGTGTTGGTCACAGCTAATGAGGAATTTTAACTTCAGTTGAAGGTCCTCTGGGAGAGGTGAAGTAAAATTGTGTGATCCTTGAGAATGTACTTTAATAAGGCATTGGACAGCAGTGGGAGGCACATGCACACACTTGACTGCATATATTCAAGCACAAGTAATGTTTCTGTTGCTACAAGAGCCAGGAGTGACCTAAGGGGATCACATTTGGATTCAGTTTACCTTTACTGTACTGTAGGCTGTCAGCCAAGTTTGAGCCAGACATTCTCATTCTGAAGGTTTGCCTTCTAGACTTTCTCTCCTTGCATTGTAAGCCTTTTGTTTTGAGATCAGTTACATTAAGACTGGGATGAGAAACTGAAGTTCCTTCTGAGTTTGGTTGAAACCACAGCATGTAGGCAGGGGTCAGTACAAAAATCCCATGTGCTTGTGGTCCTCCTCTCCCTCTGCCTCTCCCTGTGCCTCTCCCTCTCCTTTCCTCTCCTCTTCTCTCATAAAAATAAGTGACATTTTCCTCTCTCTGCTATTTACCTGTTAAAGTTCCTACAGAAAGTGGTGAGAACATCCAATGTAGTCATTAAGATTGCTTTGCTTATAGTCATGTAAATGAATTTAGGAAACCTGATCTCCTTCTATGATGGGGTAACCTGCTTATTAGATGAAGGAAGGGCTGTGGATGTTGTCTACCTTGACTTTAGCAAGGCATTTGACACAGTTTCCCACAGCATTCTCCTTGAGAAGCTGGCTGCTCGTGGCTTGGATGAGCACACCCTTGGCTGGATCAGAAACTGGTTGGATGGCCGAGTCCAGAGGGTTGTGCTCAATGGAGTCAAGTCTGTTTGGCGGCTGGTCACGAGTGGTATCCCTCAGGGGTCAGTGTTGGGGCCTCTCCTGTTCAACATCTTTATTGATGACTTGGATGAGGGGATAGAGTGCACCCTTAGTAAGTTTGCAGATGACACTAAGCTGGGTGGGAGTGTCGATCTGCTTGTGGGTAGGCAGGCTCTGCAGAGGGACCTAGATAGGCTGGATAGATGGGCAGAGACCAATGGGATGAGTTTTAATAAGGCTAAATGTAAAGTCCTGCATTTTGGGCGTAACAACCCCCAGCAGCGCTACAGGCTCGGGAAGGTGTGGCTGGAGAGCTCCCCAGCAGAGAAGGACCTGGGGGTGCTGATTGACGGCCGGCTGAACATGAGTCAGCAGTGTGCCCAGGTGGCTAAGAAGGCCAATGGCATCCTGGCTTGCATCAGGAATAGTGTGACCAGTAGGAGCAGGGAGGTGATCTTGCCACTGTACACGGCACTGGTGAGGCCACACCTCGAGTACTGTGTGCAGTTTTGGGCACCGCAGTTTAGGAAGGACATTGAGCTACTAGAGAGGGTGCAGAGAAGGGCAACTAAGCTAGTCAGGGGTCTGGAAAACAGGCCTTATGAGGAGAGGCTTAGGGAGCTGGGCTTGTTTAGCCTGGAGAAGAGGAGGCTGAGGGGAGACCTTATCGCTCTCTTCAGCTACTTGAAAGGCCATTCTAGGGAGGCGGGTGTTGGCCTCTTCTCCCTTGTGACTAGTGACAGGACTAGAGGGAATGGGCTTAAGGTGAGCCAGGGTAGGTTTAGATTAGATATTAGGAAGAATTTCTTCACTGAAAGAGTGGTGAGATATTGGAATAGGCTGCCCAGGGAGGGGGTGGAGTCACCATCCCTGGAGGTTTTTAAGAAGAGGCTAGATGTGTTTCTTCAGGGGATGATTTAGGGGTAAGAGTAGTGTAGGGCTATCGGTCGGACTAGATGATCTTGAGGCTCCTTTCCAACCGTAATGATTCTGTGATTCTGTAGGTATAAACCTTCTTATGTGTTTATAGCATGGGCTCATGAATGCTTTACATCATTAATTTGAGATTGATGTTGCTCAAGATAGTTAAACTGTCTAGTAAGGACAAAAAGAAACAGCCCCGGCACTCTCCTTACTGCAGTGAGTCCAGGATGAGATGTAGTTGGTGAAGTGTATCCCAACTGGAAAGAATTCCCTTTTCCCAGCTGTCATTTTCCTTCCTGCCTAGCAAGTGCTGCCTGGCATTCAACTGCTCTGAGGACGGTCAGGTTGTTAAATGAATATACTCAGCCCATTTTACTCATGATTTTGTTCTGCTGAGTTGGGAGTTTTCTCTAATTTTACATAGTGGTCCCTGAATCATGTTGACTTGTGGAGAACAATGTAATGCCCTGCAGAGAAAATCCTCCAATGAAAAATCACTGGAAAGATCAAAATGTGTCTGAGGGATGGAAGATTTTAAGAAAGAAGCCAAGTTTTTCTCAGAGGTCTACAGGGAACATTTGTCTGCTGTGATAACTCATACCCAAGGACAAGAATCAAGAGAACAGTTTCTACAGAAGCATGTAAGAACCTCTGATCAAGAAAAGGGTTTTTCCTAATCCTTCTTAGCTTTTTGTGGTTGTCTAACAGATTAGCATCTGTGCAAGATCATTACTCACTAAAATGCCACCTCTGTATTGCATCCTCCATCTAGCACAAGAATCTCCACAACTTACCAAAACCTGAAGTAAAATATGGTTTGCTTCAATATCTTGATTGTCTTTCACCACTCTTAAAACTCCCTTCTTATTTTAATGTAAGTGTAAGTAGGGTCCCAAACTGACTTCCTCCATGCTACAATTCTCCATCCCTCTCTGATAACTCCATCCATTCATCTCCTCTTTTCTCTGCCCAGCCCCAGCTTTGCCACAGGTCTGTTACTTTCCCTACCTGTGGTGTTTAGTTTTGGTTTCCCTTTATTCAGACACCACAAGTGAATTCCAAGTTCCTTTGGAGGAATAGGCTTCACTTCTAATTTGCCACAAAACATGTTCATTTACATTTTTTTGTAGGTCCTCATGGTTCCTCCACCTGCTGAGCTCCTTGCTTTCAGCTGAAGAGGCATTTCCACTGAGTTATCCACCACATTGCTTAGCTTTCCTGGTTTCTTACATCCATTTTTTTCATCACACAGTATATATACGATTCCTTTTGTCTTCCCTTAGGTCTACATTCGTGTTTTGTAGGCCATTGAGTAGGTTGCTGGGACCTTTATGAGGACAGGCTGAGAGAGTTGGGGTTGTTCAGCCTGGAGAAGAGAAGGCTGCAGGGAGACCTTCTTGCAGTCTTCCAGTACTTAAAGGGAGCTTGTAAAAAAGAGAGAGAGAGAGACTTTTTCCATGGGCAGATAGTGATAGTACAAGGGGGAAGGGTTTTACCCTGAAAGAGGGGAGAGTTAGATTAGAAGTTAGGGAGAAATTCTTTAGTGTACTGTATTTTTCCTTTCCAATTCTCCTTGGCTTCTTAAAATAAAGGTCTTTGTTTCCCTGCTTCTGTTATATTCTCTGCACGTTAGGTAACACTTACTGACCACTTCAATCTTACCCAGGAGTAAGCACTATTTTTCCTATTACCTTTTATCTTGAGCCATCACCAGTACCCTTTGGTATTCAGAAGAGTGAAACATGAAAGCTACACTTCAAAGAAGATCATAAAATATGGGTGAAGTCAAAATTTACCAGGAAGCTCTCAACTAATCTTAATCAAAATCTAAGCTGCAGGAGGACAACAAAGTAGTTCCCTGGAACAAATGGCAGAGGTTGGTCAAACCCCAAGTCTTTGCAGGGTTTTATACTGTATTATCCACTAAGAGAAAACACTGCCATTCATTGACTTCCATGGGATTCATCCATGTGCTCAAGTGAAGCATGCAGTCAGCTTCCTAGGCCTGCAGCTGTCAGTAAAGAGAAAACCCTGCTTCCCCTGCCACTGGAGTGCAGAGCTGCTGCAGTGCTGCCTGGCTGCATATAGCAGCACTGGGCAACTGCTTAGGAACCTTCTGAAATGTCCAGGGAAAATGTGTAAATTAGACAACAAGGGTTATTCACTGGGATTGGGATTTGGTCATATAGCCAGATTTATCATCTCTATTTTTAGGTAGTTGCTATGATTCTAAGTACTTGGGCCATAAGAGTTAAGTTCTAGGTCCTTCCCCTCTATTCACCAGCTCCCATTTGAGTGGAACTTCCATTTTTCTACTGCACTATTTCCTTCATAGTTACTTCTTGGCTTCTTCTTGTCAGAACTCTGTTCTTTGTGTCAGAAAAACCCACAGAAATTTGAAAATGCAGAGGTAGCAGAATAACTCCCTTGTGTTTCAGAGGCAATAGCACCACTTGCTGGCCTGTCTCCTGGAGAAGTTACACTAGGTAGTGAGACCTGACAGTTCATAGGATCATAAGATTGTCAGAGTTGGAAGGGACCTCAAAGATCATCTAGTTCCAACTCCCCTGCCTGGCAGGGACACCTTCCACTAGATCAGGTTGCCCAGGGCCCCATCCAGCCTTGTCTTAAAAGCTTCCAGGGATGAGGCTTCCACAACCTCTCTGGGCAACCTGTTCCACTGCCTAACCACCCTCATAGTGAAGAACTTTTAGGGCACAAAGATTTTCTCTGAGAAGACATTGGGGGACTTGAACTCCAGACTCAGAGATGTGGCCTCTGTGTCAACCTGTTAAGAAAAGCAGGTACCTAAAAGGCCTTCAAAAGACCAGTCAAGGTTAGCAGTGGGGTGGAATATAGAAAGGTTAGTTGAAGCTAACAGTAATAATTTCTCTTCACCCACTGCCATCGGACCAGCCAACAACTTTTCTCTTTCAGGTTGTATATAAATCTCTCAGAGCTCTGTTCCACTCTCCTTAGGATGATTTATTGAACTAATCCAAGCAAAGGAGATGTTTCATGTATGCATCCACTTGTATCATGAGCACCAAGCTAACAATCCCTCTGTCCCCTTGCCACGCTCCTTTGGCCGTTCAAGTGGCACAGCTCGTTCTTGGCTTGCAACAAATTTGCATGCTGGGAAATACAAGCAAATGACTGAGTTGGAAACTCCTTTCTGTGCTTTCAAAACACTGTCTCTGAGTTCAGGCACCATCGAGAGAGGTGTGTGTGGTCACTGACTTCAAAATAACATGTGGTGCTTCCAAAGTCGTGCAGAGATGGATTTCGTGGGGCTTGTTCTGCATACTGAGCTCTTCTGCATATAACCAAGCAAAAACAGCACTCCAGAAGCCTGTTGATAACATGCAGCAGATGGCAGTAATGCACAAAGGAGCCCCACCATCCTTTGCTTATCTCAAGATTGAGCTCGGCATACACACTTCATTCACTCTTCCTGACACTGACCGGCCTGCCTGGAGCTGCTCAGTGTCTCCATCCCACCTCTCTGGAACGGAGACATAGTCTATTCCACCTTAGAATTCCACCTTAGTCTATTTGGCAGCAAGTGTCTTAAATCAAGGATCAGGAAGATCCAAAGCTGAATGCAAGTTCAAAAGAACATCACAGAGATGAACTCAACAAGAAATAGCTGCTGCTATTAGGACACACTTACTTGGAATGTCTTCTTGACTTCATTGTAGCTGTATTTAAAGCACCTTTGCCAGCAATTAAAAGGGTGAACCAGATAAATCCAATGTTACGGCTTTTGCAAAGCAGTATTTCATGGATTCATGCCTGTTTCAAAAAGACAGAGCAGTACAACTCTCCTGACTGCTGTCACTTAGAGAATTTCATCATATATTTTCTGCAAAAGTGTAAAGAATTTCTGCTAAACTAGAGCTCATCTTACTGAGAAACATGAAGTGTTAGTGACATCTTTCAAGAGATGATGATATAATTTTTAGCATCCCAAGAATCTTTGACTAAAAATGGGTGGGGAAATGGATGGGAAAAGAAAATCCTTTCTATGATGCTGCCCAGATGACCTTTAGGAGGGAGGTCTCCCAAGTCCTTCCCACTCTTAGCTCCCATGATGCCCCTGCTCATTTTCTTTTCTGTCACATTAATAACTCCAAGCTCCAACTGGCAGCCTGTTGGGTTTGTGCTGGAGCAGTGCAAGGCCCTGGTTTATGCTATAGACAGTTGTGGAAGAATTAGCTGGGTGGGGCTGCATCTGCTGAAATATGTATCAAACCCAAGATCAATGATGTTTTGTGTTCAGACTTTGGACTGTGGCCTGTGATGGATGGGTTGTGGCCACCCTGGTGATGTGGCTGTGATGTGGTTGGATCCAGCACTGCCAGAGGTGGTGAGCTGCAAGGTGACTTGGACATGAGTTGTCAGAAATGATGAACTGTGGGCTTATGCCTGCCCAGATTTCAGCAACCCCATAGCTGCTGTCTTAGGGTGCACACAATTTACAGCCCCATGGATTGCACACAGCCATTATGATCTTGGTGCACATCCAGGCATGTGCTTTCAGCAGCAGCAGTGTGGTGCCTGAAATCCTTCACAGAGAGGTCCCTGGGACCAGCCCCAGAAATGCAGCCATCACCAGTCAGTCTCCAAAAATGCATGAGCATGGTTTTGAAATTAGGAGTTAGGGTGCAGATGGGTTCATTGTATGGACTTCAGTTGTCTGACCTCTTTGGCCTCATGATTTTATAGCTGTTAAGGATGGAAACAAACTGCTGCAAGTGGGCAAAACCCAGGCAGCATCTCATGGAGGCTACTGAAGATCCCTTGTTTCTCCCCAATGAATCTGCCCTTGATTTTAACCATGAGAGCAAGAAATGAGCCTTAAAAAAACCAGGCAGATGATATTCACTGTTAATCACAGCTCTCATTAACAAGTAGCCACAAGGAATTCATCTTTTCTCTCTGCCTCCCCTCCAGCCCAACTGCAGGGTTTGCTTTTTTGGGGGTGACCACTGTTGGAGTGAAGCTCTTTAATACCTAGAGCTGAAGACAACATTGGTTACTGTCTTTCTTGAGAAGTACTGTTTTAAAAGGAGCAGTGGTGCTTCCTTCTCCTTTATCAGTGGCCAGGAAAGCAAATGAATGGAAAGTAAATTAATAGAAAGTAAATGAATAGAAAGAAAATGAAAGCTTTGTTTCTTTTCAAAATCAGATGGACACTTTTTCTGGCCAGAGCCAAATCCAAATCCATTGCAAACCACAAATAACAATTGTCATAATTGCTGATAATAACTAGATGCTAATATTGCAAGCCAGTGGCAACCAAGGTATGCTTAAAGAATCCATGCTGCAGATAAAACTCATGAATATAGAGCCCATTTTCATGAGATCTGGAGGATACTTCAAACTAAGTCTAAGCAAAAATGTTTTGATAAAGAGAGGCTGATCTAGGCTCTTCATATATCTGCATGCTTAGTGCTAGTCCTCATGAAAAACAATTTCTGGAACAAACTACTGAGAGAAAATGAAGTTAATTATTTCCCTACTCTAACAATAACCTGGAGGCCAGCCCCTTAGCATCCTATTTAATGACACCATATGACATCTTTTATTCTTTGGGGGTTATTTGCTTAAAAACTGCACCATAACATTATTGCCACTTAAGAGAGAAAGCAGAACTATTTTCTGTCAGTACTGTGATGGATGTAAAGGAGTACCACTGGCTGTAAAATAAATTCATTGAAATGATGTAAAAACCTGTCTTCTTCTGAGCTCTATTCAGCATGACTATCTAAGCATTTATGTAAAATCATCTCCAGGCTTCACAGTAACTACAAGAGCAGCTCTTTAGCCTTTAAAGGGAAGATGCTACTGCACTATATCTATCAAAAAACCCACAGAGAAGATATGAAGATTACTAACATAACCTCAATTATCTTGGCTATGTCTTCAACATAAAATTGAGTCTTCCCAGTGAGGCATGTAGAGTGTGATCTGCTGCTCCTGGTGGAATGCTTTGGCACACCTGTGTTAAGAGAAAATATTCTTCCTGGATTGTGTGGATTTTAGTTTCAAGCTATGCCTCTCACTTTACTTCAGTGTCCTTTTCTTTTTATGAAGACTATTACATGATGCTTTGTCAAAACCCCAAACCACTTAGAGTAAGAAAGGTCTCTGAATCACATGTATAATCTAAATACTCTTTAGTTTTTTTAAAAAAAAGAATAAAATCCAACAATTCTATATTAAGGTTTTCCTTTGAATATGGTAAAACAAAAATGATCTGACAGTGATAAACCATACTACAGAATCACTTGTTTGGGTCATTCTGTGTGTAAGAAATAAAAGCAGTGCTCAGTTTCCTCTGCAGATGAATGCAGAGATATTGGAAAGGATAATTACAAGAAATAGTGACTCAAAGAGGGAGAGTAGATTCACTTAAAAATAGCAAAATACCAAAAGAACAATAAAAAGCCCCAAACAATGAAAATAAACCCTAATGTAGAAAGTAAAAGTGACCAAACAACCCTACATAAATGATGATCTTAGATATTCTTGGCTGTAAAAGTATCTATTCCTGCTCTGTAGGAAGCAGGAAAAGATAATAGGAAATGGGAAATGCATTGGGTGACAAGAATTTGTTTGATGGGTGTAAAAGGTATGCATCCTATGGAAAAGATATCTGCTTCTTTTATTGCTCTTTCAACTGTTTCACTTTAAGTCATGGCATTTATACAGGCTGGGACAGAATATTCATTGAAAGTGATGGATAAGCCTGAATATAAATCAAGATGTTAAGTGAATAGTCTCAGTGGACATTGATAATTAGCATTTGAATGTGTAAGTAGATCTTAATTGCAAGCTACCCAAAGAACTGTAGAAAAATCTCTAGTTTGGAGTATGAAGGGGGTTGGATTCTACAGGATTGCTTTTCCTCATGGAGCCCATTTGGGTAAAGAGGGATTCCCTTGGCTCTCAGGTCTCCTGAGCCCACAGCAAGCAGATTTTCTGCATGTCTGTCAGGATAATGACTGAAGGATTTTCTCAGTCAAAAAAACCAAGCTGGCCAGGATTCCATAGAATCCTAGAATCATGAAGGTTGGAAGAGGCCTCTAAGATCATCAAGTCCAACTGTCAACCTATCACCACCATGTCACTAAAACCTAAGTTCATCATCTACATGTTTTTTGAACCCCTCCAGGGCTTGTGACTCCACCACTGCCCTGGGCAGCCTGGGCCAATGCTTAACCACTCTTTCAGGGAAGAAATTTTTCCTGATATCATATCCAACCCTCCCCTGGTGCAACTTGAGGCCACTTCTTGTCTTCTCCCTGGTAACTGCTATTCACAGAATCACAGAATCATTACGGATGGAAAGGACCCTCAAGATCATCTAGTCCAACCGATAGCCCTACACTACTCTTATCCCTAAATCATCCCCTGAAGAAACACATCTAGCCTCTTCTTAAAAACCTCCAGGGATGGTGACTCCACCACCTCCCTGGGCAGCCTATTCCAATATCTAACCACTCTTTCAGTAAAGAAATTCTTCCTAATATCCAATCTAAACCTACCCTGGCTCAGCTTAAGCCCATTCCCTCTAGTCCTGTCACCAGTCACAAGGGAGAAGAGGCCAACACCCGCCTCCCTAGAATGGCCTTTCAAGTAGCTGAAGAGAGCGATAAGGTCTCCCCTCAGCCTCCTCTTCTCCAGGCTAAACAAGCCCAGCTCCCTAAGCCTCTCCTCATAAGGCCTGTTCTCCAGACCCCTGACTAGCTTAGTTGCCCTTCTCTGCACCCTCTCTAGTAGCT